>JAJEJO010005264.1:0-41775 GCA_020662805.1 Glaucomys volans
TCTGCCTTTCAGCCCCCTCCAGCAGCTCTCCTACTTATTTGCTAGCTTCCAACCACATCAGCATCTTGGGCACCCCACCCTTTCCTGGTCAGGGCTGTGCTAATGATATTCCCTCAGCAGGACTGTCTCCCCGACCCTCACGTCCGTACCGCAAAAGTTAGCTTCCTTCCCCCTTTTGGTCCTGGTATACAAGTCTCTTCCCTCTCTGAGTAGTCTCAGTCTCCGCCCTGCTCCTTCCTTCTTGCAACTGGATCTCTGTTCACCCCTGCACTCCCAGCAAAGTGTCCTGCATCTAACAGGCACACAGCTGTGCTGGATGGGATGGAGGAGCATGTGGTGACAGCAGGCTGCAGCCTGCACAGGAAAGTATCATCCAGTAGCTCTTCTCCAAGCCCAGTTTCCAGAAGGGCAGAGGCCCCAGCCCAGGGATAAGTGCCCTTCAGTTCAGAGTTACCTGAGCAAGAAGGGGCGGGGTGGAGCCTGGATATGGCTCAGGATGCGCTGAATGTCCTTCTCCACAAGGTCTGGCATTTGGCCTTCCCCAGCCCCTCCGGGAGCCCTCCCTGAAAGGAGGTTCTGAACCCTGTGGGTGGGGGGAGTGGTGCTAGACTGAGGCAGGCTGCGGACAGCCTCCCCAGGACGTGGCCTGTGGTCTCCACTCTCCTTCTTTTGAAAAGCCACCCAGGAGGGCTGGGATATAGCTCAGTTGGTAGAGTGCATACCCTGCAAGCACAAGGCCCTGGGTTCAATCCCCAGTACCACCACCAAAAAAAAAAAAGCCACCCAGGAAAAGACAGCACTCTAGAAGCCTTGCCCCAGCCAGCCTCTTCACCACTCCTTTAAGGATCCAGAAGTGCCAGCCAACCTCCACCCTGCCTCCTCACCGGCTGCTTTCCATGATCTTCTGCGAGGCATCCTGGCAGGGGGGTATGTGCTGCTCCAGGGACCACAAGAAATAGCACAGCCTGCGAACCAGCCAGCCTCGAAACCTGGGCACAGCCCCCAGAGCAAGGAGGACGGTGGTTCAGAGAGGGCCACTCATGGGGCCCAGGAGGGGCTATGCCTCAGGAAGCCATCACACCCAGCCCAGTCCTGTGTCTCTGAGACACTGTGCACGGCTTATCACAAAGCAGGGAGGAGAACTGCCCACCTCTCTGTGCCCTAGTCCCACCAAGAGGGGCACAAGTACAAAGCCTGATGTGCAGTGGGCAAACCATACACGCTCACAGGAGGAGCTGCTAGAGAGTGCTCACCTGCCTCCCCCACTATGGATATGGGGCAGAGGACAGGGACCCTTCTTTTTCCATCAGAGGAAGAAAATGGCACTTTATAACCAAGCAGGACCCCAACAGCCCTCCACCAAAAGAGCCCTGCCCACCACCCTGGCCACCCTGCTCTGACTACCTGGTGTTCTCCTCCTTCACTAGGATCACGTTGCAGAAGCCCAGATCCATTATGCTTCTGTGGAAGAGGGACTCCTGCCCAATGGGGCAGGGACAGCATGTCCTGGAGGGCCTTTGCATGGGCCAAGGAGTTCCTGCTCCGCCCCTGTAAGTGGCCCTTCAATTCTACCAGGAGAAAGGATTATAGCACAGCATCTTCCAAAAAACATTTGACCCAGATCCTGATGCTGGCTCAGGAAGAAGGGTTCCATGCTCAAAGTGGAAGTGCTGCATCCTTTACAGAATTGCTCTCCTGGAGAGCAGCATATCAAAAGTCTGGAAGAGCCAGGCGTGTTGGTGCACACCTGTAATCCCAGCAGCTCGGGAGGCTGAGGCAGGAGGATAACAAGTTCAAAGCCAGCCTCAGCAAAAGCAGGTGCTAAGCAACTCAGTGAGACCCTTCTCTAAATAAAATACGAAATAGGGCTGGGGATTTGGCTCAGTGGTTGAGTGTCCCTGAGTTCAATCCCTGGTAACCCCTCCCCGCAAAAAAAAAAAAGAAAAAAAAGTCTGGGAGAAGTTCTCTTATCAACATCAGAGGATATGTAACTTAGATCTTCACTAGAACTCCAGGCACCTCAGCACCAGCACGAGAGGTCTTCAACCATGTGCCCAAGGCTGGGGAAGTTTGAGTAAAAGGTGTCCCAACAGGACTCATGCAGATGGGACTAGATACCAGCCCTCTGGGCACAACCTATCTTCCATTTGGCCCCTCTGGTCTGGGAATCATCCATAGCCCAACAACACACCCAATACCAGTGCAGCCAGTCCCCAAAAGACAAAAGCAGAGGCATGGGGCACAGCAGGGCCACGCTTGGAAAGACATAAAGAAAGCAGCTTCTCAGGATCATGGCTCCCAGAACCAAGCTAACCTTAGCTTCTCAGGGTGGGGCCCAACCTGACCGACACTTACCCAGCTCTTGGGGGTACAGGTCTGGCAGCAGCGACCCACAAAGGGACGATACTTCCCTAGAAATGGTGTGACGGCCTCCAGCTTCATTCCAAAGCCTGAGGACCACAGGCTGCTCTGGAGAAGGGCCACAGGGAGAGATGAAAGGATTCAAGATCCTCAGCTAAGGAAGGTGGGCACCAGGAATTAGGAGTACAAGCAGCGAAATGGAAGGACAGAGGGTATCCTGAGAATGAGAGGGGCCACATTACCTCCTGGCCATTATGGCTGCTTCTCTGCTGGATTGGGGGTCTGGATTTCAACATGGTGGCCACAAGGGTCTACAAGATCTGGTAACCAAGCACCTTTCTTCCCATTGGCCTATGGCCTCTGGCCTATGGAAAGATGGAAATATAGAGCCATATGGAATCAGAGCCATATGGAATCTGAGCTCCTGGGTGACTCCAAGGTCCCACCCCCAGAACAGAAAGACAACACCCAGGAGAGCAGTGGTGAGGAGGAACCAGGCTGGAAGCTAGGAGTTTATTCAGATCAAAGACCCATCTGTCCCAAAGAGCCAGATGTCTTTAAAAGGTCTTCTAGTTTCCATGTCAAGTCCCCCTCAGACCAACATGAGAGGCACTGATTGCCTTACCACCAACACCCACCCTGCCATCTCCTAGAACTGACCAAGGCTGTACTGGAGACCAAGACTGCTACTGTGCAGGACTGGACTGGCAGGATAGGGGCATGGGACTGCCAAAGAGGAACAGAATCATCACCACAAGGGCACCAGGTCCTGCTTACCCGCTCTTCCCCTCTCTGCCAGAAAACAGCCCTTTATCTACTCAATCATTATAGGAATGTGGGCTGGCTACTAGATGAGGGACAGCTGGGGAAGTCAGAACAGAGGAATGCCACACAGACCTATTCACAAGGAATACACATCCAGTTGGGTATGAAAGAGATATTTCCACAAACAAACCCCTCTCACATGGCATTCTCCATAGAAGACATCACTTGGTATACAAGAGACCCCTTAACTAGCAAAAGTCTACCTTCCATAATACAGCATTGAACCCCACCCCCAACGCCAGACCCCAAACTGGGCCTATTTAAATCCCCTCCACCCTGATCTCTCACCATGTCCCTGATTAGTAGGCTGGCCTAGTTATCACACTCATCACCCTCAAAACACCATGAACATGCCAGTCTGGGAGTGCCCTCCCCTTCCTGCCACTCACAAAATTCTGCCTATGGCTCTAAGTTCAAACGCCTCTGGAATACTCTCTAGATCTCCCTTTCCTCCCTGAGTTCCCCAGTCCAAGCTTGCTGGTCAAAGACCCATGTCAAGCCCTCCGCCAAGGCTCAGGTTTCACTTCCCATCAAATCAAGGATCCTGAGACAAGGGCTGCAACTGATGCCACTCAGTGTGGCCTGCAGCACCCTTCATGGAGGAGGAAGCCAGAAGGAGCTAGATGACAGTGCCTGCCTCTCCAGGAATTCCTCAAGCTCTCCCCTTCTCTGCCCAATTACACAACTTAGAAACACAAAACCCAGTGACAGGATCATGATTCCCACAGCGCACAGGCTCTGGGGGACTCATCCCAAATGCACATTTAAAAACTATTCTCACAGTCCCATTTACAGCCAGCTGGTACAGGGAGACTCTAAGCCTAGGCTGCAATTTGGGGAGTCCTGCCTTCTTGCAAGGAGGATGTCTATATCCCCCCAGCCTCAAACCACTCCCATTCTCAAAATCTAACCCCACTCGAACTGTGCTAATCCTAAAAGGGCAGTGGAAATGACAAGGGCTAGGGTAGCTTCCATCTGCCAATTAAGTCAGCTCACACAATCCAGAACAATTCTGGGATGTATCTTTCTAGGACCTAAGTTTTCAAAATGGAAACTGAGGTGGGCAAGGTAGCCCAGGTCTGTAATCCCAGCTACTCAAGAGGTGGAGGCAGGAATATCACAAGTTTGAGGTCAGCTGGGAGCCAATTTAGCTAGGCTCTGACACAAAATAAGATTAAGGAAAAAATCGGGCCTGGCATGGGGACAAACACCTATAATAATAGCGGCTGGGGAGGCTGAGGCAAGAGGATCCCAAGTAAAAAGCAACTTAGCAATACCCTGTCTCAAAATTTAAAAAAAAAAACAAAGGGGGGGATGTTGCTCAATGTTTAAGCACCCCTGGGTTCAATCCCTAGTACAAAAAAAAAAAAAAAAAAAAAAGGAAAATAATCAGGACCTTCTGCAGCTCCTGCCCTGATGCCCTGTCCCCCAGGACACCTACAGCTGAGTATGCAAGCTGGCATCCAAGGGGCAAATGCAGTTCTCTCATATCTATTTCCTCTGGCTGTACAATGCACTAAAACCATTATGAATTAGGGACACCGTTTGAAACAAGAGAGCTCGTTATATAAGAATCAGGTTTTCCAGCTGCTGCTGCTGTAAAAATAATGTGCAATTTGACATCTCTGAGCATATATCCCACTGGGCCTCGGCTGGGGGGAGCCCAGAGGCCACTGTCCCCTCAGTTCAGCCGCACGAACCCTCCCACCTGCCACCGCAAGGATCGTGCTCGGTGCACATCTGAGAATGCAAGTCCTGGATCAAAGCACCAAGCGCAAACCCGTCCCAGGGTCCAGGCCGCTCACGCCTTTCCAAGCACCGCGAGAGACCTGATCTCGCGAGGCGAGGCTCCAAAACAAGGCCTGTCCGCACCGCGGCGCCTGGGATGCCCCTAAGAGCTCAGGGCCTCAAACCAAAGGGCACAGGGCGCCGGCTGTCGTCCTGGGGTGCCAGAGGCCGAGGACAGAGCAACCGGCCCAGCGCTACCTGCTGCCACACTTCCCCCAGGGGCTCCTCTGCGCCTCGGGCCCCGCCTGGCCTGTGTTCCACCCTGTCCACTGGCCCACGCAGCCATCACAGAAAAGGCCGAGCAGGCCCAGCTCCCGGCCCAGGGCCAGATCTGACTGGCCCATGCCGGAAACAGGCCAGCGGCTCTCACCTCACGCCCTCCGTCAACTCCCGCCAAAGCAGCAATGCAGCGCAACGACGACGTGCAGTCTTACAGGCAGTCCTGAGAACCAATTGGGACCCGCTCCGGGCCCGAAGCCCCGCCCCACACGCACGTTGCACGTGCTGATGCTCTGGGCGGGGCCTGCAGGGGCTGACGGGCACCTCCACGTCTGCCTGTGTGCTGGCCCGTTTGCCCTCCCAGACAGGACCCTGGGGTCTCATAGGGACCCCCCCCAAGACATGTGGGAGACCGACGTACCCAAAGATTGGACGAGGATTCAAGGGTAGGCAGAGTCCACCCTTGAGGAAAGAAGTTCTCAGGGTATACCCACCACCAAACTGAGTTCAGGCTCTAGAAAATTCTTAAGTTGGGGACACTTAGATAAGAGATCACACCGTGCATGGTGGTGCATGCTGTAATCCCAGCGACTCGGGAGGCTGAGGCAAGACTGCAAGTTCAAGGCCAGCCTTGCAACTTCGCTTCTGTCTCAAAAAATTAAAAAGGTCTGGGGATGGAGTTCAGTGGTAGGGTACTTGCTGAGCATGCTTTAGGCCTTGGATTGAATCCCTAATGCCACAAAAAGTAAAGTATGTGTTGGGAATGTAGCTCATTGGTTAAGCACCCCTGGGTTCAATTCCAGTACCTACCCCCGCAAAAAGAGAGATCACCAAGTCAGGTGTTCCACATCTTTTCCTCTGTTAATTAGAACTCCAGACCGTACTCAGGGATCTTGTGCAACCACAGGAGGTTGTTTAGTTAATACCCAATTCCTGTGTCAGCCCTGAGCTCTGTGTGAATGAAGACCTTATGGGTTCACTGATCTTTTAACTGTGTTCCCAGCACTCAGCTGGAGAGCTGCAATTGGTAGACATGCGATGTAGAATAACAAGGGGATGACTTGGCTTTCTTCCTACACCGCCTGCTCTTCCCAGAGCCCACCTGACGTGCTGAAGTCCACTCTTCCAGAACACTGTGACACCGCAGGAACCAAGACATGTGGGAGTCTGGCCAGGCTCCAGGTAGCAGGAGCCAGCGCACATCCCACCACCACTGAAGGGTCTGCCCACGACTGGCTTAGTAAATTTTATATGTGTTTGACCACAATTTAAACAATGACAAGTCAGGCCTGGTAGCACATGCCTGTAGTCCCAGCAACTTGGGAAGCCAAGGCAGGAGGGTAGCAAGTTGGAGGTGAGCCTGGGTGACTTAGGGAGATCCTGTCTCAAAATAAAAAATAAAATGAGGACTGGGGTTGTGCCTCAGTGGTAACAAGTTCACCTAGCATGTGTGGGGCACTGGGTTCGATCCTCAGCACCACATAAAAGAAATTAATGAAATAAAGATTTTGTGTCCATCTATAACTAAAAAATTTTAAAACATTAAAAAAAATGAAAGGGGCTTGGAGGTAGTTCAGTGGGGGGAGCTTCCCTCCATTCAATCCTCAGTACCACTAAAGAAAGAAATAAATACCAGATTCTAACTTCCACCTAAATAGTAGGCAGAATTCTGAGATGAGATCCAGTTATTAAAACTTTATACATCAGGAGGCTGAGACAGGAGGATCACCAGTTCAAAGCCAGCCTCAGCAACTGAGACCCTAAGCAACTCAGTGAGACCCTGACTCTAAATAAAATATAAAAAGAGCTGAGGATGTGTCTCAGTGGTTGAGTGTCCCTGAGTTCAATCCCCAGTACCAAAAAAAAAAAAAAAAAACCCACCTTATATAACCCTGACTCTAGTGTGTGGGCAGGACCTATAACTTGCTTCTAATCAATTAATGTCAAAGGCGACACATATACTACATTGAAAAGGTGAAAGGAATTTGCTGTTGTAATTAAAGACACTAATCAGTTGACTTTAAGTTAATCTAAAAGATGGATTATCCCAGATGGATCCAACCAATCAGATGAGCCCTTTAAAAAAGGACTAAAGAGGTAAGTCAGGAGGATCACAAGCTCAAGTCCAGCCTGGGCAACTTAGCAAAACCTTGTCTCAAAATAAAAATGGTGGTGTGCTTGTGGGTCAATCCCCAGTACCACACACGAGGACACATGAAACAACAAACAAAACAATGTCTGTTTTGCAAGAACCCATCAGAAGGGGCTCAGCCCCGCAGGTAGAGAAACAGTGTGCTCCCAAGAAGTGGGGTGGGCAGCAGCAGGTACAGAGAAGGAGAGGCTGTGTGGGCCTGACGTGGGGGCGTGCCTTTGTGTTACTAATGACTTCCAGCCTCTGCTCAAGGTGCACGTAGGCATGAGTGTGTGCTGGGGAGGGAACCATGGCCTCATGCATGCTCAGCAAGCGCTTCACCACTGAGCCCCATCCCTTTTTTATTTTTTATTTTTGAGACAGGGTCTCACTGAGTTGCTTAGGGCCTCACTAAATTGCTGAGGCTGACTTTGAACTTGCACAATCCTCCTGCCTCAACCTCCCAAGTTGCTGGGATTACATACGTGCGCCACCACACCCAACCCCAGTTTTGTGTTTTTTTTAAACAATGCTGATTTATTGACTTAAGTGACTGAAAAGTTCACAGGTAGGTTTCAGGCATCAGTAGATTCAGGAGCTCAGATGGTGTCACCAAGAAGGCCCTTGATAACTTCCCAAATCTGCTTTACTGTGTGGGTTTCACTCCTAGGCTGATTGCTTTGGGTGGCAAACACTGGATGAATACTTCCCACTAACAGACCAGATGTATAGGTGTCCTTTTCCTAGAAGTTTCCAAAAAAGCCCCAAGGCTGACCATCTTTGGCCTAGACCTCCTGTTAGCATGAAAAGACCAGGCCAGACTCAAACTTCACAAATCAGCTCAGCTCTTTATTCGGGAACAAAGTTTCATGCAGAAATGGGGTGGGGGGCAGGGACAGGGTGATGCCCCTCTGAGGGACCCACCTTCCTGGTGGAAAATGAGCCACTGAACAAAGGAAGGGACTGGGTTTATAAGGTTATACTGAGAGGAGATTTAGTGAGCGTGTCCATATGGGCACTCGGGAAGTTGAGTTGCTGGGTTGGGGGTCAGTGGCCAGCACCTGGAGAGGAGTTGTCTTGGAGGAGAGAGACTGTCATTCTAGGTTTGATGAGACACTTTCTCCCCGCCTGTGGCCGGCATCTGAAAAGGATTTACCTTGAAAGAGTTGAAAGCTATGGACGGATGGATTTCTTTTCACTCCCTTTCCCAGGCCACACTATCTTGGGGATTTTTATTTTCCATATCGAATACCCCAGGTCACACGACCCCCAGGGCAGCAGGGGAATCCTGACCTGCATAGGCAACAGCACCAGCAAAACTCAGCACAGTGAAGGTGGGCGTCTTGGGAAGCTGGAAAGATGGGAAGTGGGGTTCCCTGTCGGCCCAGCTCAGGCCTGGGCCATCCCAGGACAGCAGGATCACTGCTATCTGTGGGCAGGAGAATGTCCTGACAGGTCATTGCAACTTGCAGGCTCTATGTGGGAGAGTGGCCTCAGGTGGCACAGTGACACACCCCTGAGCATTTCCTCAAGAAGTGCTTCTTTCTAGGTCTTTCTCCTGATGGGATCCCTTTTCCAGAGCAGGGTTCAAGCTTTTGTTGGGAGGGGGGGTTCCGGGTACAGAGGATAAACCAGAGTGTTTTAAGCACCGATGACTGTGGGAGGGCCCTGGTTGTCCTGGGCCCTTGCAAAAGAGCCCTTAGGTGGAAGCAGATTTATATAATCAGCTACCAGAGAAGTACTGAACCGGCCTGTGTGCGTGTGACACCAGGCACAGCAGCAGGGGAGGACATGGTCACATTCCCTCAACAAAAGCCCATTCTGGCCCAGCCCCAGGGCCTGCAGATCCTCCAGCTCTTAACCACTACCCTCTCTGCCCCTCGGGTCCACAGGCAGCTGGTGAATGGCTGCTGCATTGTCTCTGCGAGCACCGGGGGTGATGGTGGGCTGGCATGGCTGTGGGCAGGGGAAAGGCCTTCCTTTGTAGAGCCCCCAGAACCCCTCCCCCAAACCACTGCTCCCCATTTTGAATGCAGCCCACAGACTTCTTATGGCGGACAGCGTGGTTGTATAATAAGCAGCCAGTCACACAGACCTGAGCTCCAACTGGGTGGGCAAAGCCCCTTTTCCCCAGAGTGGGGCTGCTGCTCAGTGCTGGTCTGTACCTGGCCCTGGAGCAGGAAACCAAGCAGAGCAGCAGAAATGAGTGGATTGGTTAGAATTCTTTCAGCTGCAGGAGAGCTGAACTCAAAAGAGCTTAAATGATAAGATGCATCTCCTATGCCAAGAAGCCAGAGGTAGGACAGCCCAAGTGTGGTTAGTTCGGCACTGCAGTGACATGGACAGAGATCCAGGTTTCTTCTACCTTTGCATGTTGCCCTCCTCAGTGGACCACCTCTGTTCTCAAACCAGTTTCCTTCATGATCACAATATGGCTGTCATGGTTCCAGGCATCACATCCAGACATGATACCACCCAGCACTGGAGACTACATCTTCCTGGACACTTCTTTTAAGAGTGAAGGAATTTTCCCAGAATCATCACCCAGCCAACAGCTTTCTGCTGTGTGTCAGTGGGACCAGATCTGCATCCTACACCCTTTCTTAGCCAGCCTCTGGCAGGGGGAACAGGAAATCCATGACTGGCCTGAAGAATGTAGACCATCTCAATAGCACAAGATTCTAACACTCTAGCAAATGCCCCAGGTACGTGTGCTGCACCAGACACAGAGCTTCTTCCTATCCAGAGATCAGTGGAAAGGAAGTGGAATTTTGGTCCTTCTCTCTCCACTAGTCATTGGTCCTAGACAAGATGTACCCCCCACCAGTCACCTGCCCAGCAAGCATCCTCCCGTTGGACCTTGTCAACACAACCCTGATTTGACCTGGAGGCAAAGTCACCAGCCAGGGGACAGATCGTGAATGTTCAAGGTTGTGGCAGCACTCTGCCCCCTGATGGCTTGCCTGGGTAGCCTCCATTGTGACAAGAGGCAACCATTTGACCAATTCGCAGGCAATGAGAAGGAAGGGAGATTTCACGGGATCCTTCTGTGGACCATCCTTCTGCCAAGTCCTTTCCTGCCTTTTCCCTCCTGTCCCTTTCTCATCTTTTTGGTTTTGTTCACCATTAAGTGAGGATGTGATGTATGGAGCAGAAGCAGCCATTTGGCAACAATGAGGGAAACACCAAGGAAGTCTCTGACTTTCCAAGCCTATGATTTGACCTTGTTGGGCCATGAGACAATTTTTGTACCACATAGATTTGTTCTATGAGTAAACTGTTCGATTGAGTTCAGATTGGCTGAGCTTTCTTTACTTGCAGCCAAATACACCCTGGGGGACACAGAGCTCAGTTTCCTCATCAGTAAACTGAGAAGAGGCTCCAGTGGTGGCAATCTTCTTTGCTCTCATCCCCTGGAATGAAGGGATCCTCCTAGAGGCCACCCGCAGGGCACTGAGGAAGATCCATTCCCACTGACCTGCCACCCACCTTGCAAGATTGAGAGGAAGCCAGAGCCTGTGCCAGTGGTGAGATTCACCTGTCTCTGAGTCCCCCCTTGTCTGTCTGGAAAATGGCCCCATGACCACAACACCCAAAGGACACAGGTAAGGATCACTTACAATCGCAAAGAAGAAAAACACAGAAACCTGACAAAGTCTTAAGCAAATAGACCCTCTCTCCCCTCAAGGGATGGGAAGTCAGAGGCCAGGAGACCACAGGAGGTTGAGCTGCCAGGGTTGGGGTGTGGCTGTCAGGAACCAGGTCCTTTCAGCTCCCTGCTTTCCAGTCCTCGACTGGCAGCTTCATTCTCATGGTCACAAAAAGGTTGCCACATCATCTGCCGAAGTTTCTCATCCCAGGAAGGAAGAAGGGGAAGGGA
This sequence comes from Glaucomys volans, assembly GCA_020662805.1. Lineage (NCBI taxonomy): Eukaryota > Metazoa > Chordata > Mammalia > Rodentia > Sciuridae > Glaucomys > Glaucomys volans. The sequence goes on from JAJEJO010005264.1 coordinate 11,205, forward strand.
AAAGGGGAGGAGCCACTGGGCCCCACAGGAAAGCAGTGACCATCCTGGGAGCCTCATGTGGAGGATTCCTGCCATTGGTCCATCCTTGGCTTTGAAGGAGAGGCAGGGAGAATGGCTGGTGGGTAGAGAGCTGGTCATGGGTACCATGTTTGTCCATAAGCACCTGGGACTCAGTCTAGCACTGCTCCCTCCTGCCTTCAGTAACTCTGGGTAGCTCAGTTCACACCTCCAGCCTCAGTGTCCCTGTCTGCCTGGCACACAGTTGGGGGCAGGGGAAGAGGACCGCTTCCACAAGGGTCCCTGAGGCTACGGTGTTCATCATTTCTCTGTCACCATAACAAATGACCGAAATAAAGATGCTTCTGGCTAGGATGAGAAAAAGAGGAAGAGCCCGGGGTCCCAGACTCCCCCTCAAGGGCACACACCCCAGTCACCCAGAGACCTCCCCCTGGGGCCACCTCTTAAAGGTGTCACCATCTCCCAGTAGCACTGAGCTGGGGATCAGGCTTTACCACATGGACCTCTGGAGGACATTTAAGGTCCTTCGCACAATGCCATCCACATGGAACAGAGGGACCTGGGGCCGGCATGGGACTGGGAAATTGGCCTTTGATTTGAGGTGAGAGAAAGTCACTCAACTTATATTTAGGGTCAAACAGGCAAGAGGAGAGGCAGACCTCAAGAAGGACGGGTCCCCAGGCTGGGGAGCCCTTGGAGAGGGGATCAACTGCTCTCCCTGTCCCCCCCAGCCTCTGGGGGTCTCCCCATTCCCTCCAGCACCTCCTTTCCCTTTGCATGGAGAGGGGCACTTTCTTAGCCCCCCTGCTCTGGGGTTCCCACGGATAACAGGCTCCTGGCATTCCTGAATTTATTCCAGATCCCTAGACTCGGCTCATCCTGCTGTCTGCCTCCCGGCCAATCAGTTCTGCCAAGGAGCTCCAGTGGCGTTAGCCAAGTTGGACACGCACACCTGAACAGCGACTCCAGGGAGGGAGAGAGGCCAGGGTAGGGTCCTCTCTGGGATCCAGGAGAGGGATGGTTGTTCCTTTGAGGCCCTGTGCTTCGGGGACCCAAGGGAAGGACAGACTTCAGGTAGTCTTCTATGTCCCATCAGGTAGTACTATAACCTCTCTCTGGGTCACTGCAAATCCCTATTTCATAAGTAGCAAAAACTCTAATTCAAATGGCTTGACCTGCAAAGGGAATTCATGGATTGATCTCACTGAGAAGTCATGCCAGAGAGGGATTCAGGTATGGTCTGATCCAGAGGTCCAAGATGGCACTATTTCTTTGCAATATTTTCCGTGAACATCAGTTTCTCTTCTATTTCTATTTCTCTGCAAGACAGTTTCATTGTAGACTGGCTTTTCCTCCATAAGGAAAAAAAAAAGGGCTACAGCTGTTTCCAAAGTTTTCATCTGGTCTCATCCTCAACCCTATGGGAGCTCTTTTTATCTCTGTGTTTTAGAGAAGTGCTGAGATTGTCTCTGATTGGCCTGACTGTTGTCGTGTGCCTCCTGAACAAATCAACTCCTGTGTTGAGGGCAAGGGGCTGGCTCGTGGATTGACTGTCAAGTCACAACCTTCCTTCCCCACATCCCCTCCAGGATGCAGTCACCTTCCTTGGGGGTCACAGGGACCTCAAGAGATTTTAGGGGGCTGTAGAGAAGCAGAGGGGGAATGAAGCAAGCACCCACGTCTCATCTCCACAGTCTGGCTAGTTTGAACAGGACAAGAAATTGGACGCATGGGGTGCTGACCCGCAGGAGGCAGCCTAACAGCCCCCGGATTTGCACGTCCTAACCCCCAAGCCTGGACCATGGTAGGTCACACGGCAAGAGGGAGTCGGGATGCTAATCAGCTGCCTTTAGAGAGCTTCTCAGCCAGGTCTGGTGGCGCTCCTGTAGTCCCAGCAACTTAGAAGGCTGAGGCAGGAGGATCCCTGGAGTCCAGGAGTTCAAGGTCAGCCTGAAAATATAGCATGAGCCCATCTCTGTTGTTTATTTGTTAATAAATGAACAAATTATGTCAGTGTCCTAGATCAGCCAGGTGGTCCTCGCCAACCTCCAGAAGTCAGGGTCAGAGTGTGCTGTGGGGGTTCCACTCACCAGCCACTGCTGGCTTTGGACCTGGAGGGGAGCCATGAGCCCAGAATTATGGGCCATTCAGAGAAACTGGGAGAGTCGACAGACTCCTCTGTGCAGCCTCCAGAAGGAACAGCCCTGATCTTAACCTAGCCACACTGTGTCGGGCTTCTATCTTCCAGAAGTGCAAGATAATGAACGGGGGTCCCGTTAAGCCAGTGAGTTGGTGGTGATTTGTTACAGCAGCGATAGGAAACTGATGCGTGTCAGGAGGGAAGGAGCCGAGCTAGCACAGCCTGTGACTTGACAGGCAGCACGGGCTGCGTGTGCCGTCTTAGGTTTTGGATGCACACATTTGAGAAGTCCCTGTAGAGGTCAAATTCATTTCAGTCAAGCATTTAACCCAGTATGTTCAAAACACTATCATCTTAACATGTAGTCAAGATACAAATGTGATCAACCTATTTTACCTGGATTTGCCCCAAGCCTTCTGAATCCAGGGTTTCAAACTCCCAGCACATCTGTTTCCTGGTCCCATTTGAAGTGCCCCAGAGTCACACGTGACCAGGGGCTAGTGCTCTGCAGGCACAGGCCTCCTGGCTGCACCTCTGTTGCGAGAGGTGGCAGGTGGCCTTAGCCAGAGCAGGTTCGCTTGTGACAGAGACAGTGAGACCCGAAGCCCCTGCTCCTGTGAGAGGGAGTTCTTTGCTAATCAGGGCTCAGTGGAGGAGGCCACTCCTCTTAAACCCAAGCCGTGGGCTCCGCCAGGACGGGCAAGAGGTGCCCAGCCCAGAGGAACAGAGGCCACCAACTTTGTGGGGAGACAATACTGTGCAGGGTTGAGGGCGGAGGAGTCCCCATGGACTCTGCACGGGCCACGAAGGGAATTTAAAAAGCTGTGCCTGGAATATTCCACCTCTAAAGACTCGAGCTCAGAGCAGGGGGCCAGCTGCAGAGAGAGGGGGTGTGAGAGGGCTTCGTCTTTAGAAAAGGAACAGAAAGCGGTCAGTGGCTTGGGCTTTGGACACAGAGCATCAGAAACTCCAGGAGGAACGAGATCAGCTGAAAACACTGGGTTTGATCTTGCAGGCTGAACAGGAGCCATAGGGAGCGGGCCAGCAGAGGAGCAGGGGCCAGCAGAGAATCTGGGGCCAGCAGAGGAGCAGGGCCAGCAGAGGATCTGGGGCCAGCGGAGGAGCAGGGGCAGCAGAGGATCTGGGGCCAGCGGAGGAGCAGGGGCAGCAGCTGCCTCCTGGGCAGTGCCCTGCTCCCCTGCTCCTGGAGGACAGCGGGCCAGCTCAGGAAGGGCTAACAGTTCATGATGCAGGCAGTGGTGAGGGGGCGACTAGGAGAGCAAACAGAGCCGGGCTTGGTGCTCTAAAGTCCCCACCAACATGCTGCAATGTGACCCCTTTCAGAGGCCTCAAGAGGGCGGAGATGTAACCCAGCCATGGCATTTGGAGGTGTGACCCTTTGGGAGGTAAGACTAAATGGGCTCTGGTCTAGTGGAACTGTGGATTTATAAGAGAAGAGACCTGAGCTAGATGTGCTATCTCCCTGTGTGGTGTCCTGTGCTACACAGGACTCTGCAGAGTCCCCACCAATGAGAAGGCCTTCACCAGAAACGCCACCTGATCTTGAACTTCACAGCCTTCAGAACCATAAGTAGGATAAACCTTTATTCTTTATACATTACTCAGCCTGTGGTATTCAGTTATAGCAACAGAGAAAGGACCAAGACAGGCTGCTGCAAAACATGGTAGGGGCAGAGGGGAAGTTTGTGCATCAGGAGAGTCTGACCTGGAACCAGTAAGGTCCAAAGTGAGGCCTTCTAGAGCCCAGTGAGACCAGGAGAAACACTCAGGGCCTGGCCAAGTAAGATGGGGAGCAGCCTCAGCCTCTCCCCACCATGCTGACAAAGAGAACTGGAAAAGCCAGAGAGGGAGGGAGCTGGACACCCCTCCTGGGAGGGCCAAGTCCAGGCCCCAGCACCCCACAGACCTTGCCCATCCCTGTGTGGGCTGAATCCTGAAGCCCTTTGCCCCGCATTATAAGAGTTCCACCCACTCACTGTGGCTGATCACATGTGCAGGCCTTTGACCTTGACCCAGGGCAACCTTCCTTTTCTGTGGAGGGGTGTGGGGTGCAGAAGCTGAGACTCCCTTTCAGTCATCTTTGCATCATCTCACCTAACCTTACAATAGCCATTCAAGACAGGGACCATGTTTACCCACATTACAGGAAGGGATGAGGAAACAGAGGTTCAGAGAGAACAGTCCCCTGTGTAGCAGGACAGGCTTGGTAAGGCTGCTGTAATAAACAGCTCTGAAATCTCAATAGTTTGATTCTTCTACCCAGCCCATGCCCTCTGGGGCTGGCAGGGGAACTGCAACTTGCAGGTTCTGGGACTTCAGGACAGTTAACCAGTCTGGGCCAGTGGTCTTTGCAAGATGGCAGATGGCAGCTGCTCATGGGGTCTTTTATGCTTGGGTGTGCTGTTGCTGGGATGAACTGAGAAGCTTGGGAAAGCAACTGGAGGTCCCATGAGTTCCACCCAGTTAGGAAGTGGGGGCGAGATTCTAGTTCGGGAGCCTAACATCACAGTCCTTGCTCTGACACTCTGTAGCAGAGACCTTACTCCCAAACAACTGCAAAAATGTCTTGCAAAATGCTGGGTGATATGCAAACCGCAGGGGTATTGACACCAGGGCCCTGGTTACTCTCATCAACTGCCCCCTCCATCCAGGCCCAGGCAGAGAGGCCTCTTCTCAGCAGGGGACAGTCAGGTCACATGACCCCAACCCTTCCTACTGGCACACTAGGTCCCTGCTGAGTCCCACGCCCTCCTCCATTGCCCTTGAGTTCCCTTAGGTGCCCAGCACACAGATTCCTTCTCTTTCCAGCGGAATCTGGATGCATCTGGAGCCGGTCCTTTCCCGCCCACTGCCTGCCCAATCCTGGCTAGCAGCCGCCTTGCTAACAGCCCTGCTAATCCGTTAATTATCTGCTTCTAGCCTAGGAGCCTGTTAATTGAAAACTCAGCCCCCTCCTTTAATGGCTCCCCTGCCTCTGACTGACTCTGCTGGCTCCGGCATGGTCCCTCCATGCTCCTGAGCCCTGGGGTCCTGTCTCAGGGTCACTGATGCCATCCTGGTCAACAGAAGCATTCAATGCCACCTTCAGCAGAGCTCACCTGCTGCAGGTGTGAGAATGGGATGTCACCCCCAACCCACAGATGAGACCCCCCCCACCTGCTTTGCTGTGCAGGAGCAATTGCCCCAGAAATTATCAGGGAAGTGACACCAGTGGGCAGAAGACACAGGGGAGCAGATTTCAACTGAAACCAAAGACCTTTTTGGGAGCTGGTCTGATAGCACACTGCCTGGAGGGGGTGCTGGGAGCCTTGCCATGCTGGGTCAGGAAGGTCCTGCCTCAAGCCCTTGAGGCCCAGCCCTCCTGGAGGACTTCCTGATCGCAGCCTTCTGAGGCTGGACACACCAGGACTCCAGTTGGCCCCTGCCCTTGCCACTCCTTTCCTGGTGTGTCACCTGGCCGGCCAGGTACAGATACAGGTGGGCAGTGTCAAAAACTCTGATGAATAACAGAGCAAACTTGGAGAAAAGGGTACAACATGATCCCATTTTTCTAAGGAAACTCATGAGTGGCGGGTGTGAATGCGCGCGCGCGCGTGTGTGTGTGTGTGTGTGTGTGTGTGTTTATAAATGCACGAGTGTATGTGCTGCTGGGGATCAACCCAGGGCCTTGAGCCCCCAGCCCACTGTTTTAGTCCACTTTTGCTGCTCTAACAAAATGGCCTGGAGTGGGTGATTTATAAACAGAATGTACAGCTCACAGAGCCAGAGGCTGGGAAGTCCCAGACCAAGGTGCTGGCAGATATGGTTTCTGTTGAGGACCTGCTCTCTGCTCCATAGCGCCCCCTAGCTGCGTCCTTCTGTGGCAGAGGTGCAAATGTGCTCCCTCAGGCCTCTTTTATGAGAGCACTTAATGCCATTCAAGGGTGGTGCCCTTGTGACCTAATCACCCTTCAAAGGTCCCACCTCAACACCACCAGCTTGAGGGTGAGGTGGTAGCCCGTGAGCACCCAGGAACACCAGCCCTCAGACCGTGGCACCCACCCAGGAGACCAGAATGGAGATGGGGTGGGGCAGGAGAGGAAGGCCTACATTGAATCTTTACTATCTGAATTATTTTACCAGGAAAAGAAAGCAAGTGGACATTTGTCCTCGATGGCCCCATGACCTTGGAAAAGTCACTTGGCCACTCTGAGCCTCAGCAGGCGTTGTCCATAAAACATGGATTGTCCCAGATCCCCTTCTACTCTGCATCAGCACTCTTGGTTGAACACAGCACAAGCCAACCCAACCTCACATGAAGAAAAGGGGAAATGTTTTGTCGAAGGACACGGGGCCTATGTTCCCGGATCTCAGCAGGAAACAGGATGGGGAAGAGGCTCTTGGTTCCACCCAGGCGCCTGCTCTCTTCTTTCTCTTTGAAATATGATTTTTCTACTTCCACATTCTTATGGTTGGAAACATAACAGCTGGATTTACATCTTATGGGCCCAGACCACCAGAGAGCTCTTTATTCTAAAGTCCTAGACAAGGACCCTTGTTGGCCAGATTGGTGGTTATATCAGTTAGGAAAGACTAGGTTATGTTATAGTAACAAGCATCCCCAAAGTTTCAGTGGCTTTGAACAATAGTGTGTGTCTTGCCAAAGCAATGCAGTCACTGTGGATCCATGGGAGAACTCTGCCCTACACTCAGTGACTCAGTTTGATGGGGACTTCATGTCAACAGGTATGTCCAGGATCTCAAAGATAAGCAAAAAGAACCAGAGTGGCCCCCACAGGCTCTTAAAGCTTCTGCCCCAGGGTGACATTCCACATCACTTCTTCCCTTTCTGTTTTATTGGTCAAAGCATGTCACATGGCCATGCCTGAGTTTAAGTGGATGAAGAAGTCAATTCCCATGAGTCTGAGATGAAAGAGACTTGAGCATTTGTGAACAGCCCCAGTGACCATCATGATATGTCACCAGCACCCACGGTTCTGCTACTAGTCATTGTTAGCCGGCTTTTCCATGGAGGAAGAAAATCACAGCAGAGAGCCAGGAGCCAATAGGTTCCTATGAATCCCAGATAGTCAAGCCCACCCCTGGTGCTTGGAGTCCGGAGGGCAGCCTCAGTCCCAGGCCAACCAGCACAAAAGACATACTTTCTTTTTTTGTTTTTGTTTTGGTATCAGGGGTTGAATCTAGGGGCACTTAACCACTGAGCCACATCCCCAGCCCTTTTTGGCATTTTATTTAGAGACAGGGTCTCGCTGAGTTGCTTAGCACCTTACCAAGTTGCTGAGACTGGCTTTGAACTCCAGATTCTCCTGCCTCAGCCTCCCCAGCTTCTGGGATCACAGGTGTGCACCACCCATGCCTGGCTGAAAGACACACTTTTGAAGAAAAAGGCTGGGAGAGAGGAATGTGGGAACTGAGGACTTTGGCCAATCCCACCTGAACATCCAGAATCCTGGATCTAGAATCCAGAATCCAGAAACTGCAGCTGCTATTTGCTTTGGTGGTTCCTCCCTGGCTTTGCCTTCAGGGACACGATCTCCATGTGGACTTTGGAATCCGGAGGCTTGGGTTCAAGCCCTGGCTCTGTCACTAATTATCTGGCTCCGTGATCTGGGAAGGTCAGCTGACCCCTCAGAACCTTAGTTTCTCATCTGCAAACTGGGTAGATTGCAGTGTCTGCCTGCCTGATAGACCCTCTGGATTCTCATTAGGACCAACTGGTTTGATGGGTGTTACTGTTCTCTGTATGAGATGACACCTGGGCAAGTGTCAAGACAATCCTTGTGCTGTAGTGGCCTTCCCAGGATCCTGCCCTGCCTGGCTCCCGACACTGGGAATGGTCCATCGTGTCTCCTCTCGCCAGACGCAAAGCATCACTGCCAGCTTTAGAGAACTCACCTTGGAGATTTTCGACAGAATAATTTCTCTCTACCTCTTGCACCTGCCTGTCCTGGAAAATTACACAAACCATAGGCTCCCCAACGTGCACACTCACGCTGCCCACATGCACCCAGATAGTTCCCCACGTGCATGCGCACACTGCCCACGTGCACCCAGGCCGTCACCCCACATGCACCCACATCTTCTCCCACAAGCACCCTCATGCACCCACAGCCATTATCTCCTTCAACAGCCAGCAAAACAGTTGATGGAGACGTGGGTGGAAGTGGGACAGCTACGGAGAGGGGGCTGATGTCCCCAATCTGAGAGATGCCAGCACCGGGCCACACCCCATCTGAACCCTCTCATGCTGAGGCTCCAGCTGGGGCTGGCTCAGGAGCTGGGCCTGGGTGGGTTGGCCACCCTCAGCCCACTCTGCTGAGACCCAGACCCAAGCCTCTGCACCAGGTGGCCCGTAACCCCATGGTCTAGCTGCGCACTGAGGACCACATGCCTGTCGGAGGCAGAAACTGGATAAGAACTCCCAGATTCTGTGTTCCTTCCACCCTGCTTCCCAGGATTTCTGGCCACTAATGGTCTAGAAGGCAAGAAAGCCAGGGACAGGAATTCCTGCTGCAGAGACCTGGGGAACACAGGCTCCTCCTCCCCAGCACATGCACCCCCACAGCTCTAGCTTCCTGTCACTGCTGGCCAAGGCTGGGGTGGGGACTTGGCCTGCTCCCCTCCTGCCTCTGCTCAGCCCTGCACAGCACCAACTCCAAAGTAGGAGGAAGCCTTGCAAAGCCCAGAAGATGCAGGTGACCTCTGAGCACTCAGACACTCCAGACTACGAACCAACATCTGGGTATAGGGAGGCTTGCCTGGGAGGGGGCACCCTGGCCTCCAGCAAGAGCCAGGTTCTGGCCAGCCAGTGGCACTCACCTGTGATCCCAGTGGCTCGGGAGGCTGATGCAGGGGTATTGAGAATTCAAAACCAGCCTCAGCCACTTAGCAAAGCCCTAAGCAACTCAGTGAGACCCTGTCTCTAAATAAAACATAAAAAGGGCTGGGGATGTGGCTCAGTGGTGGAGTGCCCCTGGGTTTAATCCCTAGTACCCACCTCCAAAAAAAAGAAAAAAAGAACCAGCTTCTGCAAGGGTCCCCAAGGGACCCATGTGTACCCCTCCCTGCTACCACATAGGACAGTAGGTCTGAGGGCTGATGATGAGTGAAGGGTTATGGAAAATAATATTCCTATAAAATAACTCCCCAAGAAAAATGAAGGGACGGTGTGGCTCGAGAAGTGGGAAAGGAAACTGGCCAACCATTAAACCTCTCCCAGTGCATTCCTGATAACAATGGGCCCTGGGGGAAAGGGGCAGATGCTGAATGCTGGGCCCTAAACCATGGCCTTCCCCCATGGCTAATCAGTCCTAAATGGAAGCACAGCCAACACCAATGGGCAAGACTTGAGTACTCATCCCTGGGATCTGGACTCCTATCTCCCCAGACAACACTGAGTTTCAACCTTTTTACAACTCCTTCCTGAATTAAGATTTTAATCTGTTCAACTAGGCCCTGTCAAGACTGTTCCCAATGATGACATCATTGTACCCTATAAAATCAAGGTCTCCTCTGTAACTGAGGGCCATTTTCCATCAGGAAAGTGGACCTGAATGACACCCGAGTCTGCGAAGTAATAAAGGCTTCTCTGAATCCGTCGAGGTCTGCCTTTGGTTTTTCCTTTTTGGGCTTACAATGGGGAACCAGGGAAATGAGGACTGAGGGACAGTGGCAGAGGACAGGCAGACCTCGGACCCATTTTCTGGAATGACGGACTTTTCATTCAGCATAGAGTGTCTGTGGCTGCTTCTTGGGGCCCTGGGATAGGCTGAGGTCCAGTGCCCTCCCTCATAAACATACTGCCCTCGTACCCTACCGAACCCAGGGTCCCTCTCAGAGATGGGGGCGTGGCAAGGTGTCACTGGAGCGGGTGCAGCCCCAGGACCACAGAGCCCTCCTGGAGGAGGCAGGGACGTGGGAAGAGGCCTGGCTGTCCTCAGAACTCAGCGCCTGCCCCTCTGCACGGTTCCCACAGCGTCCTCGTCCTGGCTCTCCCCGTTCCCTCCCTTGCCCTCTCGTCTGCCCTGCAGCCCAGCAGGAGCCAGAGAGAGCATTCTAGGCAGCGGGGGGCTAGCCTCAGGCGCCAAGGGGAAGGGATGTCTGTGGGTAGTCACCCAGAGATGAGGCTTGGGGAACCCTGGGCCAGCCTGGGGGCCGAGCTAGTCCTGTCCTGTCCAGGGCCATAAATACACTACACTCTCTGACCCAGTAATCCCACTGTTTGGAATTCCTCCCAGAGACATAATTGCAAAGGGGAAAATAGCTAGACATGCACAGCTGTTTATAGCAACATTATTTATAAGAGTGAAAGAGTGGAGCCGCCAAAACGCTCTGCACGCTGAAGGAAGGGGTGTCGACAGGCAGATGCTTATTATACACCCGGGAAAAATAGTCAACTTGGAAAAGTCTTCGTGCACTAATGTGAAGGGAAGTGAGACTCCAAACCTGAACCTCCTTGCACAGGCAGAAGATGACAATGGGGTTCCCCTCCCAGCGGCGCAGCTGCCCCACGGCCGGAGACCACAGTGAAAGAGACCAAGACCTGCCCAGAGGAGCAGGAGGGAACATTCCAGAAATGAGCCACAGGGTAAACAATGAGCAGGTAGATAAAACAACAGGAAAGAACTTCCCAGAGGTGGGCGGATAGACAGACAGACAAGTTTCTGTGCTGCCCCTTGCTGTCCCTTTCTGCTCACTGAGCTTGGGCTCTGGCAGCGGCCTCACAAAGGTCCACGTGTTCCTGAGGCAGGAGTGAGACCCAGGAGTCCAGTCAGGGATGCCGTAAGGGAGCGAGGCTGTGCCCACAGAAGGAAAATCTGTTAGGCTGCTCTCAGGAGGCCCAGGAACCCTGAGAGCCTGTGGGTGACCCAGGGAGAAGCAGTCTCCTGGGGTGTGACCTGCATTTTCTACTAACCTGATAAGCAGGGTCTTATGGCTTCTGAGGGGCTGGGGGTCTAGCTTACCCCAGCAAGGCCAGATCTGCAAGTGGAGACATCCTATGGTTGCCTGAAAGGAGGAGTTGGAGACAGCGGTGGGAGTGTCTACTGGTTCCAGTCCTGCCGGCTCCGTGAGGACCATCATGCAAGAGGAAGCCACCTGGACCCAGCACCTTCCCTGGCTTGGTTCTGGTGGGAGGCTCTCTGGAGGCCTTCCACTGTCCCAGCCTGGAGAGAGCTTCCAGGGTGGGAGGCACTGAGGCAGAGCATTGTAGGAGGCCTCGTGTCCAGGTCCTCGGTGTAGTGTGGCTGTGACCAGTGCAGGGAGCAGGGAGGCCACTCCGCCCCAGGCAGCTAAGAGACTCCCAGCTCCGGGCTGTGGGAGGCACCAGGCAAACACGGGAGCCGGCAAGCTAAACACGCCATTAGCAGCGATGGAGAAGGGCCATTATCTGCCAGCTGTCAGGAGCGTCTCCCGCCCCCTCGCATCCGCATCTGGGGAGGGGCTGCCACTCACATGCCTTCCCAGAGTCACTGCCTTCCCAGAGACACCCCAACCCCAGAAAGGACAGCCACAGCGTGGACATCCTGTGCTGCTCTGCCCGGCTTTAGCCCTGGGGCCTGGCTCTTCATTTAGGGGCAGGGACCTGGAGGCCTGGAGGCAAGGCCCACCTCTACACCTGCCCCCAATATAAGCTGGGGTGGAAGTACCCCAGCAGCAGGGGCATGGAAGCTCCCGCGAAACAGCTTCTCTGAAAGCACTTGGCCAGTGATAAGGGGTAACTGGTCGCTGCAGTGAGGATTCTTCTGTCACAAATCCAGCCTTTGGGGACTTCCACTATCTTCTCCTTCACACAGGAGGCTCTGCGACCTGACCCCATGCACACAGCTGCCAACAGAAGTGCTGCTGTGTTTCCACTGCGGGAGCCAGAAGGAAGGTCAAAGGTCAAAGGACATTCGCTCTGCTGTAACAGGGGTCTCCAGGCCCAGGCAACAGCACTGCAGACCAGCTCTGTGGCTCTGAGGGACACACACCCCAGGTCCCTAGGGATCTGGACCTGTCCTCAGCTGGGGCTGCTGACCGAGCAGCCTGAGAAATGAAGCTCTTCAGCCAGAGTGTGGAAGACCATCCCCAGCAGCCTCTAGCCTCCATCTCTGGAGGCTGCACCTCTGGCGAGGGAAATTGGGGCTCCATAGCCTGCTAACCAGGGGGCTTCCCTGGGGGGCAGGCACAGGGCAGACACACTCTGGCCCTGGGAACCTGGCACCTCCCATGATGCTCTGAGCTCGGCACTGGTCCCTAACCCTGCCTCTGCCCTCAGCCTCTGCCTGGGTCAGCCTGCCCACCTGGCAGGAGAGAGCATGCTGGGCCCCAGAGGACACCAGGGTGAACTGGGAGGTGAGGGGTGCTGCCTTCCTGGGACCCTCCCAGCGTCTGCCTGGAGACAGCCTTGTGTGGTAGGGACAACCAAGGTTCTGGGGAGGTGGGACAAGGATCGCACCCTGGGAACGGGGAGGTGACTTGGGAGGCAGGGAGAGGAAGCTTCTCTGGAACCTCCCTGGGAAAGTGAAGGACGGTGCTGGTGATTCAGGGACATGGGGGAGGATGTAAGGGGCAGAGCTCGGCCCTCGAAGCCACCATGGTCTGCACCCAGCGCTGTGCCCAAGGGCCTGGCTCTGGCTCTCGGGCTTCTCCTCCACTGCCTGCATGGCAGATGAACTCAGGGCTCCCTGCTGCTGCCTGCTATGGAGACCTCCACCTACCCGTCCTGCTGACTGACCCGCCATCCCTCCTTCCCTCCTCCACCCCCCTGCCCTGGAGAGTCTTGGAAGGTTCCATGGCACGGGCTCCACAGCAGGATGGCTTGCCGTTGGGCCTGTTCTCCATGATATCCCTGCTTCCCAGAGGTTGGTGCAAAGTTGGTGATAATACCTGGTGGCTGAGTGTCGGTCGAGTGGACGATGGATGGAGGCTCCTCCTGGAGAAGGGCAGGAGTTCGCCATCCGTCACCCACCACTCTCACCACCAGGCGTATCCCTGGCCAAGCAGAGGCCAGGGAAGGTGCAGCTTGACCCCAGCCACCTAGTGAGGGAGGGGCAGGGCCAGGTCTCCTGCCCAGGGGGTCTTCCTTCTCCCCACTCCCCACTGAGAGCCTGAAGCCCAGGGAGGAGCCAGGAGCCAGGCGGGCTGTGGAGGAGCCACACGGCCAGCCTGCCCCTCGTGACACAGAGGAAACCGCCTCAGCACAGTGTGAGGTGACACCAGTGAGGAGAACGCAGACCAGTGGCCTCCCCAGGAGTCACACCCCTGGCCACAGGGCAGGACAGGCAGACCTTTAATCCACCATCTGTGCAGCTCTCCAAACCAGTCACGAACCCCAGGCCCTCAGGGCCCTCCTCCTCTAGCCCTGGGATGTTCCCAGGAACAAATTCATACTTCCACTGCAGCCAGCAGGGTCTGGGCACCAGGACAGCCTCGGGGGTTCCCCTCTGCCATGAACAACAACTGGACAAGATGGAGCTCTGCTTTCCTCAATCTGTGGGACATCAGGGCCTGGGGCACGTGATGGCTCTGCCCCACGAGGGACTGTGTCTCAAAGGTGGACAGAGCCCCTGCCCCAGGGGATAGGAGGCACCAGCAGAAGCCCTGCCTCCCTTCCAGCTGCTCACACTGTCGGCTGTGAGCTGGGCCCCTCTGGGCCTCAGTTGTCCTGTCTGCGAGTTGGGCATGATGAAGTGAGCAGAAGTGAGCGAGTAGCTGGGCGTGAAGGTTCCAAGTACCCTCCTTCTCCCTTCTCCCTGCTAGCCAGGCAACCGTCTATGAGAGAGAAGATGCTTGGTGTTGGCTTCTCCAGCCCTTCTTACAGCTAAGGCATTGTTGTGTGCCCCAATCCTAGATGAAGTAAACTGGGAGGAAGAGACTTCTGGGGAAAATACCCCATCTTTGTCTTTGGGTATATGAAGATGTGTTGTCTAGTGTGGTGGCAGCCCTCTTGTCACCACGAGGAGGCAAGACTGAGGAACATATTGTTCTTTTGTTGTTGCGGGTGAGGATACTGGGGATTGGACTCAGGGGCACTCCACCACTGAGCCACATCCCCAGCCCTATTTTGTATTTTATTTAGAGATGGTCTCACTGAGTTGCTTAGCACCTTGCTTTTGTTGAGACTGGCTTTGAACTCATGATCCTCCTGCCTCAGCCTCCTGGGGCCCTGTGATTACAGGCATGTGCCACTGAGCCCAGCCAAGAAATTGTTCTTGATCATAAGGTTGAGCTGCTGAGTTAACCATCCCTGGCCACAACCTGGCTCTGTTAATAACATAAGACATTATATGCCATCACACACTTTGGTTGAATAACTTGTTTACTTACAGTCAAAGCAACCTAACTGACACAAAGGCTCAGCATCATTGGGTCCTCACCTGCCTTCCAGCCTCATTTTCCACCACTGCCCTCCTGAAGCATCACTGGGGGATGCTTTGCTTGCTCTTTGTTTTACCTGCTCCCTGTGGGACATCTCTGGCCTCCTGTGAGTGGATGAACTCCTAGCCTAGGAACAGGTGCTCACAGATCCCCATGCCCCGCGCTCCTCCACCCAGACACAGGAAAAGACACCCTGGCTGCTGGGGCAGAGAGAGCTTCACCACCGCGGGGTAGCTGGGTGTGTTCCAGGGCCTGCACGACAGCGGCCCAGATTGACGTGACAGCGCGGGAGGCAGGAGCAGAAAGCCGGAGCCGTGAGGTGTTGCACAATGCCACCTGTCAGTCACGGAGGAGGGGGTGGCGCAGAGCGGGAGCGGCCGGAAACCCCTCCCCCAATCACGCGGATCACCCTCCCACCCCCACCCCCAGCCGCGCCAACTTCCCCCAACCCCGAGAATCAGAGAGGCTATGGTGAAGGGAACAGGGCAAGCGAGGTGGGTCCAGCCTCGCCTGGGCAGGGACGAGTCCCCTCTGGCTGGGGCTCAGGTCCACCCCAGCTCCTGGGAGCCCAATGCAGAAAGGAGCTGCGGGGCCTAGGAGCCTGCGGGGGTGCTTTGACGCTTGGGAGGCAGGGATCAATGTCAAGTGGAGCTGGGCTGGGCTCCTGGGTCCCTGCGCCCCACCTGCCCTGGCTGCAGGACTCAGCCTCTGGGCCTGGGTCCTGCAGGAAGCCCGCGGAGAGGTCTCCTCAGGTCTCCTCCAGCTGCAGACAGGGGTTTGCCTTCCCGTAGCCCCAGGCGTGGGGGCAGGAAGAGGCAGGCAGGAGAGCCGAGGCCAGGAGCCAGAGTTTCGGGTTTTTTTATTTTTTCAAACTAGATTTTAAAGATTTTTTTTTAATTGCCCAAGAACATCTCTGTTACAAAATGTTTTTAAAAATATTCCAGACAAGGCTAATGTATCTCTTAACTCCCCCCGTCCCACAAATTTCTGTCCCCAAAGGTAACTCCTTCAGGTAGTTTTTTTTCATAAAGATATTATCTATCTCTATCTCTCTCTCTCTCTCTCTCTCTCTCTCTCTCACACACACACACACACACACACACACACACACACACCCCTAAGCAATACCAAATGTCTAAGATGAAGTGTTTCCTTCTCCCAGATCCCTGACGGTTTCTTGGAGCGACCTCTGCAGCTTTCTTTCGAGCTTCCTATATGGGCAGAGATGCTTGGTGTTTCCATAACGGCGGCCACTACTGGTCCACACAAGTGGGTTCCCTGAGGTGCCGTCCTGACCCTCAGGGTTCTCATGACTCTCCTCCAGCATTTTCTCACACAGCCAGAAACCCCAGCTAGGCACCTCTGGTGGGTTCAATCCCCCCAGGGGGCAGATGCCTGGGGTCTCTTCTATTTGATTCTCAGCCGAGGGGACAGCGCAGACCCTCAGTCCTGGATGCCCTGGGGTGTCTGTCCAACCTGCTCCTCTCTGGGGGTCGGACCCCATCTAGTCCTTCCAACCTCCCTGGGAACACTGTCCTGGTGGATGTCCCCAACCCCACCTGCTTACTTTGCACCCCTGTCCCTATGGCCCCATTCCCTCCCAGTACCACTGAGTCCCCAGGCAAGGACACCCAGCCAAGGGGACCTAGCAAGAGCCTGCTTCCAGGTTCCCATGCCCCTCTCCTGCTGCTGCTGCTGCTGGTTCAAAAAACAAAATAAACACCATCTGCACCAAAATATAAAAAATAAAAGACAATAAAAATTTTATATTTCTGGGATTCGAGTCTCCAAAGAGCACCAGCAAGAAGCTGCTGCGGAGAAGAGCTTGGCAGAGGCAGGGAGAGCATGTTCTTTTTTTTTTTTTTTTTCTGGGAGGTGCCTCTAGTTCTAGCACATTCCTGGGGCCCTGGGTTTGGGGCTGTAGCTTGGTGGTGGAGTGCTGCCCGCCTGCGCAAGGCCCTGGGTTCTGTCCCCAGCACGTGCGCGCGCGCGCACACACACACACACACACACACACAATTCCCGGAACACGTCTCCATGTGCATCGCAGTAATTAGAGTGGCAGTTCATTAGCATTTCCTTCGTTTCCTTTGTTTATTTGTTTGCCTTGATCACTGAGGTTCCTGAGTGACAGGATGTTACCCTGGAGGTCAGGGGAGCTGCCCAGCCTCTGGTCACCAAGAGGGTCAACCAGCCAGGAAGCCAGATCCTCCCAGTCCCCAGGGGCAATCTGCTGGTCAGATCCCATCGGTCAGTGTGAGGGACACCAAAGACATGATCAGCTGCCTTCCTGTGTTGCTCCTTTCCCCAGGAAACATCTAGAAACCATACACCACCCAGACAAGAGATGACCCAGGCCCAATCCTGTCACTGGGCGATTTTGTAAAAGCTGTCAGTGCTCCACGTGCAGCTCCAGGCTGAGTAACAACCAGGGAGGAACTGGTCAGAGAATGGGGGACACTGAGTAGTCCTCAAGGAGAAGGAAGAGCATAGCAGAGAGGCAGGATTCAGGTGGTCAGGGTCCTGTTGTGCAGGTTGGACACTGCTTCCTCCTGCTGTGTCAGTGGGAGCTCAGTGCCCCCTCTGGTAAGCAGGACAGTCAGGCAGGCGGGGCGGGGGTGTGGGGCAGCTACCTAAATGCAAACCCAGTCCATCTCCGGCTCCTCCTCCTCTGTGGGACCCCTCGCCCCCGGCTCTGCCCCCCAACTCCTGCATACACCTTCTTCTCCCCTCCTGTGACCCTGCCTGTGACACCTGGCATTCACAGTCTGTCAGTTGACTCTACACAGGGAGCCACTACCACACCTGAGACAGAGGCCAACAACCCTCCACACTTCTGAGCCTGAGACCCATCAGGAAAGACAAACTAGCAAAGAAAGAGAAAGGTGTGCAACACTCAGCTGCCCAGGGCGGCAGGCACATGCATTCCCATGAACTGGAGAACCGAGGCCCAGGGCCTCCTGGCCCAGCTGCCTGCCCAGGTCTCCACCACACCTGAGCCGCTGCTTCTTCCCCAGGATCCCACCTCGCCAGGCGGGTGGGGAGACCAGGATCTGGCTGGGTGTTTCCTTAGGTCCCCCTTCCTGGGCTTCAGGGAGGCGGGAAATGGACTCTGTCAGGACTGGCCTCAGTCTCCACCCACAGCTCCCATGCAGCAGTGCAGCACCAAGTTAAGAAGGACCCTGATACATGGATTTGAATTTGGACCTGTTCCCCTGGGCCTCTCGTAGGTCCCATGCCAGAGCCAGCTGTGACCCTGAAGCTTTGCCTGGCCACTGTGCCCGAAGGCTGCTGACCATCCAGTGGGTACAGTGGAAGAAAAAGGGGGGGGGGGGAGGGGAGGGATTATTCTGAGGCTGTCCCTGGGCTCTGGAAGGACAGAGGTGACATGGACACAGGGGGTCAGATGTGGCCCAAGATTGGCCTGACCAGACCTCGATGGCCTCTCAGGTCCTTTCCTGGCCCAGCATGCAGCAGCAGACCCTCCGAGACTACTGGGGGACCAGGTGGGGCTCTGGTGGCTGCAGAGCTCTGGGAAGCCCAAGGGCAGGAGAGAGGCGGGTCTCCCCTGGGAAGCCCAGGGGCAGGAGAGAGGCGGGTGGCTCCTGGGCAGTCCCCAGCACCCCTCCCTCCTGCTGGTCCCTGAGAGAGCTGCTGTTCCCCCCCATGGTTCTGTGACAGTCAGTTGGCTGTCAGAGCCATCTCCTTCCCCGCCCATGAAGCCTCCTTTTATCACGGCATGATCATCGCCACCAGGAGGGGCTTTGCTCTCTGTAAATTTGGGAATAAAACCATTTAAAATCCCCCAAGCTGGAGAGGAGAGGGGGGCTTGGGGATCTCACTGGGCATGGGGGCTGGGCAGAGGTTCTTCTGGGGCTCTCAGGACCCCAGGCTGCTGTGACTATGTGGCTGGGCAGTGACCAGTGTTTTTGCTGCAAGAGGACAGTGCATCAGTTCCACGTGGCTGTGAGAAGTGGCCACTGTGCCCCGCTGGGTCCTCCTGCTTCCCCAGGTCCCAGCAACCATCCTCACCAAACAACCATAACTTCAGCATTCCTGGGGAGCCTGGCAGTGCCGGGTGCTAGGGATGCTGGGGAGCCTGACAGGCTGGACTGTTATTTCTTTTTCCTTTTTTTTTTTTTTTTTCAGTGCTGGGGATGGATCCCAGTGCTTCCAGCATGTTAGGCAAGTGCTAACCAAGGACCCATTATTATCAGTGTTAAAAGAGAATGCTCAGTGTCTTGCCCAGGATCTCTCAGGTGAAGTCGGAGCATTAACAGCAAGAATCAGAGTTGTCGAGCCGGGTGTGGTGGCGCACATCTATAATCCCAGCAACTTGGGAGACTGAGGCAGGGGGATTGTAAGTTCAAGGCCAGCCTAAGCAACTTAGCAAGACCCTGTCTCAAAATTTAAAAAATAAAAAGGGATGGGATGTGGCTCAGTGGTGAAGCACCCCTGGGTTCAATCCCTGGTACTAAAAAAAAATTTAAAAAGAGTTGTCATTAACTGAGCATTTTCTGTGTCCTGGGCCCTGTGCTCTAAACCTTCACATGCACATGCACTTACTTACCTTTACCACCATGCAAGTGCCCAGGTCACCACCTCCTCCATGACCCTGGCATTTCTCTGCCTCTAATTTTTCAGCCCCAAAAGTGTGCACTAGAAGGTTCTAGAAGGATCTAAGTGGAAAGGACGAGAACGTCAGAGAAGGCTCTGTGCCATCCTACGCTCAGCTTTCGTTTTACAGAAGCGGCCCAGAGGTCAGATAAAGTATCCAAGACGAACTGGTGAGTTAGAGCCACAGCAGATCCCTCCTTCTCCCCTGGACTCTGCTCCCTCCAGTCTGGCAACCCTTTGCTCACTTTTGCCTTCCCTTACCCCAAAGCATTTCTCTTCAGCCTGCTGTGCTGAATGAGATTCACCATTAAAATGGTTTCTGGGTTGGTAGCTAACATGAAAGCCCTTTTAGACAGGATTTAAATGCCTAAATTCACACCTTAGTATGAATTAGCTCTATTGGTTGCTTTCCTCAGGGTTCATAAGAGGAAATTGGTGGGATGGGAATTTTTAAGAAAAGAGCAGAGAGTGATAATTATGGATCCTCTAGCTTTGTTCAGGGAGGACCAACATAAATGAGGAAGAGATTCCAGGCAATTGCTCTGGTACTAAAAGGAAGCCTAATATTAAGTCTAGTTTCTGGAGTCCATTCACTCTGAGCCCCAGGTCCCACCCCTGTAAAATGGCAGCAGGGAACTGGCTGAATTGGAAGTCCCTTCCCGGCTGATGTTCTAGTTTTCCTCTCCACAGGAGAGGGGCCCAGGAAGCAGGTGGACAACCTGCCAGCTCCCCCAGCCCCAGGCCCGGGACAGGAAGGCCTGGTCTCAAGGCCCTTCCTCGAACAGGCCAAGAGCTGGAAGCCAAGGCTCCAGCAGGCATCAGCACAGAGGGGAATCCTGTCTTGTCCCCAGAGCAAGAAAGGAGCTGAACCTCAGCGCCACCCACGGTCCGCTTAGCCACCCCTGCAGGAGGAGGACCTGACTCCCCTGTGACTAGCGACAGGCGTGGATTTCTGCTGCATTGCTGAGCCCTGCACCCCTCACAGGGCTCTGCTGTGTCCCTCCTGTCCTTTGTTGACAGGCATAACGTAGCTCACATTCCATAAATCACACAGATCTTGGGGTCGAAACCTGATGGATTCCTACAGATGTACAAACCCCACACTGTGGTTCGATGTAACTTGGGTGCATCCCCCAGGGCTTTGTGTGCTCCAGCTTAAACCCCGAGGCAGACACTGGCCAGGCATGGAGGCGCACGCCTGTAATCCCGGCTGCTTGGGCGACTGAGGGAGAGGATCTCAAGGTCCAGGCCATCCTGGGCAATTTAGCAAGATCCTGTCTCGAAACACAGATCTTAAGAAGAGGCTGAGGATGTGGCTCAGAGGTAGCGTACTTGCCTGGCATATTCAAGGCCTCAGGAGGAGAGGGCAGAAACTGAATTCAACTGTGGTGCTTGAGGTGGGGCCTTAGGGAAGCCATTAGGATGAGATGAAGTCATTGGGGTGGGCTCCCACAGTGAATCCAGGTGACTGTATAAGAGACAGGAACACACACACACACACACACACACACTGGTGGCCTGTCTCTCACCCTGGGATGCTCTGTACAGCCTCAGGACTGCCAGCCAGAAAACCACCACCAGCTGTGGCCCCAGACCTCTCAGCTTCAGAGAAGTGAGTCAAAGTCAACCCCTCTTCTTTATAACTCACTCAATCTGCAGCATGTGTTATTAGCAACAGAAAACGGATTAATACATCATAACCACCATCCACATCTAGACAACGCCTTACACCAGTGTGATCAATCCTATCATTTTATCCCTGCCTTTTGTCTCGTACCTCCATGTATTTCACTTCTACATGTCTGTTATTTTTGCCTAAGCAGTCAAAAGCTTTTTTTTTTTTTAAGTAAAAAATACAGTCTCATAAGTGTTCACATCTGTACCATTTCTGGTCCTCTCTATTTCTTTCTGATAGTCTGGACTTTCATCCAGAATTCTTCCCCAGGAGTCCCTGACTTTGTTTTTTGTTCGTTTGTTTTGTGTGTCTTGATTTTGAGACAGGATTTTGCTGGGTTGCCCAGGCCAGCCCCAAACTCCTGGGCTCCAGCAATCCTCCTGCCTCAGCCTCCTGAGTCACTGGGACTGCAAGCTTCTGTCATGGTACCCAGCTTAGTATTGTTTTATAGAGCAGGCCTCTGAGCAATGAATTCTCTAATCCATTTATCTGAAAATGCCCTGTTTGGTCTTTGTTTTTGAAGAGTGTGTGCATGTGTGTGCATGCATAAGCTGGGGATTGAACCCAGGACCTGGGACATGTTAGGCAAACCCTCTACCACTGAGTTACACCCCCAACCAGGATATTTTTATTGGATTTTTCTAAGTTCATGGGATTTTATTTTGGTTTCCCCCTTTAGGCCTTTAAAGTGGTCCTTTGTTTGAGCTTCCTTTGTTTCTAAGAAGTCAGCTGTAATTCTTATTGTTTTTCCCCTGAATGTAATATGGCTCTTTTCTGGGTGATTTTTAGGTTTTCTCTTTATCCTTGCTGTTTGCTTTGATTTATGTACCTAGGTATGGTTTTCCTTATATTTATGCTTGTTGGGGATAGTAGCACTCTTAAATTTGTGGGCTGAAGTCTCTCATGAATCTTGGGAAATGTTCAATCAGTCTCTCTTTAAATGCTTACGTTTCTCCCATCCTCTCTCTATTCTCCTTCTGGGACTCCAGTTATACATATATCATACCCTTTAATATTCTTTCACATGGTGTTTTTGTTTTTGTTTCTTGGTACTAGGGGTTGAACCCAGGTGCACTTTACCAATGAGCAATATCCCCAGCCCTTTTTATTTTTACTTTGAGACTGTATCTCACTAAGTTGTTGAGGGTCTCTCTAAGTCACCTAGGCTGGACTTGAACTTGCAACCCTCCTGCCTCAGCCATCTCCAAGTCGCTGGGAATACAGGTGTTTCATAGGTGTTCTGTTCATGAAGGTTGGCAGGCTTTCTTTCCAAAGGGAAAGAGTGAAAATATTTTAGGTTTGTGTGCCTTGTGGTCTGTGTCACAATGCTCAGCTATATCACTATAGCACTAAAGCAACCAAAGGCAATGTCTAGAGTGCCTGGGTTCCAATAAAACTTTATTCATAATAGCACACAGCAGATCAGAGCTGGTCCATGGGCCTAAATTTGCAGACACTCTGCTTGTGATGATTTCTTCCTCCGTGGGTAATTTATATTGGCCTCCCTTTGAGTTCACTGATCCTTTTTCCATTGTATCCCCTCTGTTTTTAAGCCTATTAAAGAAATACTTCTTTTCCAACATATTTTCTAGCTCTAGACTTTACCCTTGCTTATTTTTAATGCATGTTTTCTGTTTATTTTTCCTTTTAATTAACTTTATTTTCTGAAAAAGTTTTAGGTTCACGATAAGACTGAACAAACACATAGAGTTCCCATGCACCCCCTATCCCCCCGACCACACACACACATGACTTCCCCCAACAACAGTCCTCACCAGAGTGGTTCTTTTGTTAAAACTGATGAATCTACATTGCCTCATGATTAACCAAAGTCCACTCTTGGTTTTGGATTTTGGCCATTCTAATAACTATGTGATGGTATCTCATTGTTGTTTTAACCTGCAGTTCCCTAATGACATGATATTCAGCGTGTGGCATGTATGTGGTGCTGGGAATTAAACTGAGGACCTTGCACATGCTAGGCAAGTGATCCACCACTGAGCAACACTTTCAACTTTTTGTTATATTTGAAAATTTGATGGTAGAGTGTTCAAAAAAATCAACCCAGCAAGTTTTGGAGATGGGTGTGAGTCAGCAGGATGAGATTTAATGCCACTGAAGAGCAAGTGGTCTCTCCAGGCACAGATCTTCCTTTACTTAGGCAAGTAATAAGAAAGTCATTTTCCACCCATTTAGTCACATGCATCATGGATGGGTACCTAAGGTTAGGAACAGTGGCTATAAGAGATGCTGAATTGATAGAGTTTTTCATATCCCCTGTTCTTGGAATTGGGCATGAAATCCTACTCCACACTGCTCACATCCTCTTAAGATGAGAGGTCTCACTTTTGAAGAGACATTGGCAAGCAAGTATGCATTAGTCAGAATAGGCTGAAGTTTGCTGCAGTAACAAAAGATCCCCAAATATCATTAGCTTCTCTCTCAGGCTCCATGTCTACTCTGGGTTGGCTGTGGCTCTGTTCCATGTCATTCTTGCCCTGGGACCCCAGGTGACAAAGTAATTATCATCTAGAACATCCTCTCCAGAAGCAAAAAGGAAAGAGACAGGAGCCTGAAAGGGGCATGTGATATTTCTGCCCACATATTATTGACCAAAGCAAGCCACACGTTGGGTGTAGATGCTCCCTCATTTGGCAGGAAGAGGTTCAATAGACTGATCAACAGTGACTCCCCAGTGGTTCCCCAGTTAGGGATTGGATCTTAAATGTCCTCCAAAAGCTCATGTGTTAAAGGCTCGGTCCCCAGCTGATGACATGCTTGTGAGGTGGTGGAAGCTTTAGGAGGTGGGGCCTGGTTGGAGGAAGTGAGGTCATTGGGGGCATGCCCTTGAAGGAGATTCTGGGACCATGACCACCACCGTGTTTCCACCATGATGTTCTGCCTCACCACGACAAGATGGTTTTCTCCAAACATTTTAGAGGACACAGGACAAGGCTTGCTCTGCACAGCTCCAGAGGCAACCTGAGGATATTTCCACTAGCTGGAGTTGCTGGCTTCTGGTCACCACAAGAAGCAGTTTCTGATCAGAAGGACTGGCCAGCAAAGGGTGCTGTGAAGGCACGTGCTACCTGGGCACCTCCGTGGCTGCAGCAAGGTAGAGGACATTGTTGCATTTCACACTCCTTCACCACCTGGGCTCTGCTGCCCCTGCAGCAGTGATTCCTGTGCCTGGTTGGACATGAGTGAATGTGAGGGGATGTCCCCTGGGTGCTCCTGTGACAGTTGTGGATGGAATGCCAGACCAGCGTGAACAAGACAGGGCAGACTCCAGGTGCTGGCTCCCCAAGAGTCCCTTGGGACAGGGCACCTGGAAGAGATGCTATGCTCCCTGTCACCAACACATGTCCCTCTCAGAACTGCCAACTAGGCTGCTCCAGAACCAGACTTCTCAAAAGCATGTTTTCTGAGAGGGGCCACAAAGCAGAAAACCTGCAGCCCCAGTTGCCCAGGGCTCTGAGACCTGGAATTCTGGCCAGGACCATTGTTGATCATCCCTGTGACCTTGTGCAGGGGGCCTCACTGCAGGCTGGGGTGCTGGCCCAGACTGGTCTGTGTCTCCAAGTCTCACTGAGCAAGGGCTATGAATGCCAGCCCTCACCGTGAGAAAGCGTCCCAGGGACACCATTCTCCACCATGTGCCTGACATCAGTAGGAAGCCTGGCAGCTCATTTTCTGCTGATTTGCTTCCCAGAGCCATCAGACCCGTCCTGTGACAGTGATAACCCTTCTCCGAGGACATTCTTTCCTGTTTGCAAAATCCAAACTGACAGCCTGCGTCCTGGCCAGGGTGGGGTCCAGTCTCACGCGCACAGTCAACCCAGCTGGCTGCTGGCCTGAAAGGCATGACAGAGAGAGAGGTGCCAGGCTGCAGTCCAGACACCTGCCTGTCCCCTGCTTGCCCAGTTGAGGTCATGGGATCATTGGTCAGAAGCTCTTCCTTACCTTCCAGTCCAACAGCACTTTATAGTTTACAAAGGAAGCTTCTCCACCCCCAGAAGGGTGTCTGACCTCAGAACTTCTTTAGAGAGGAGGGAAGCAACTCGCTCAAAGCCATACCACTGGCAAGAGACAGACAGGGATGGGGACCCACATCTTGTTTCTTGGAGTCCAGTTCTTGGGCTGCCTGGAGTGGACAAGAAGCCTACTTACCTGTGCCCCAGCCTGGGAAGAACACCCATTCTGGGGTCAACGCATCCAGTGACTTTGGCAGGCCCTGCACAATGTCACTTTAATCAGGAAGCAAACAAGATATTCACAGTGACCCCTCCCTTCTGTCCCCAAGGTCCCTCCCTACCTGTGCTCAGCCCTCTGCAGAGCCTGAATGTCTATGGGCCTCCAGAGGCCAGGTGGGGAGGAGGGGGATGTCAGGCATGGTGCTGGGGCTGGCCAGTCAGAGGCCAGGGACCACAGAGCTGCTCACATCTGCACATTTTTGATCAACCTCATGCTCCAGGCCGGAGGCCTCCACCCCTCCACTGGGGGCCTTCTGCACTCAGCCTGTGGTGACCCAAAAATTCTGGCTGGCCCAGCCTTGCACCAGACCTCAGCAGAGAGGCATGCGGAAGGCCATGTCTTCCAAGCCCTCCCAGGCCCTGCCCTGCCGCAGGCATTCGGAGTCAGAGGCCATGCACACTCCAAATTTGACCTCTTGAGGCTGTTGCCCTGCCTGGGCTCCCTGCCACCCCTGCTGCCTGCAGGACCTGAGCCCCTGAACTCCTCGGTCTGCCGTCCCCCGCCCCCACCACCTTCCTCTGTCCCTGGAGAAGCATGTGCCTCTGTCTGGCCCAGTCTCACCTACAGACCCAGTAGGGTTTGTTTTGTTCCCCTTCCTCCTCCCACTCCTTTTCCCCCTTAAATACACATGTGTCCTTGACACTATGTGATGCAAGTAAGCACAGGCCCATGTTTATACCGGGGGATATGTGGTAGAACTGTGCAGCAGCACTGAACTTTTAGGATCTTTGGGTGACCATATGTCACTGTGTTCATGGTTTCTGGTGGCTGTGAGGCTCACACCTTTTCATCTTCCTAAGGGCCCACCACTAATTTAACCCCAACTTGATGTTAAATAACACTGCAAGGAACATCCTCATGCAGGCTCCCCTGACAGAGGTTGCTTGGAGGAAATGTCCAGCAGTGGGATGGCAGCTCACATGGTCATGCACATATAATATGGCAGAAACTGTCCAGTTGCTCCCAGAGTGACAAGACAGTCTTTGCTTGGTGCCAGCAGCTAAAGAGGTGTTTGCTTCTCTCCACATCCTTACCAACCCTGGCTTCATCCATCCTCCTTATTTATACTGTTCTAATGGGCGTGGATACTTTCACTGGCTTGTTCTGTTACAAGTGATCCAAAGCATCTCTTCAGATGCAGCCGTGGGGACTGTTACCCTCCACCCCAATGCCTACGTTGAAGTCCTAACCAGGCACCGAGGAGTAAGACCATATTTCGAGGTAGGGTTTTTAAAAGAAGACTGGGTTAAGATGAGGTCATTAGGGTGGGCCTGAAACCAACGAGACTAGGAAGTGCATGAGAAGAGAGTAGGACGCAGACACCAAGGGAGACCACATGAGATCCCAAGGCAAAGAGGCTGTATAAGAGTCGAGAAGGAGCCGGGCGCGGTGGCGCATGCCTGTAATCCAAGCGACTTGGGAGGCTGAGTCAGGAGAACCACAAGTTCAAAGCCAGACTCAGCAACTTAGCGAGGCCCTAAGCAACTCAGTGAGACCCTGTCTCTAAATAAAATACAAAATAGGACTGGGGATTTGACTCAGTGGCCAAGTGTCCTTGAGTTCAATCCCTGGTTCCAAAAAAAAAAAAAGTCGTGAAGGGGCCTCAGAAGAACCGGTCTTGCCATGCCAGTCCCAGACCTGCAGCCTCCAGAACTGTGAGAAATCATCGTGAAGCCACGTAGCTTGGTGCTTGCTTAAGGCAGCCCCAGTTGGAGAACAGAAATATTCAAAACATGTGATACCAGATATTTTTCATTCAGATATTAAATGAATTTTTGAAGATTATTTTTTCAAATTTTAGCCAAACTTAGAAATGTCATTTTTCTTCTAACTGGAAGATACTTCTGTATAATCAACATTCATATTTTAAATATCTTTTTAAGAATTTGAAGATGATATTTAAATATTCTTATCATAAGTTGCTGTGGTTGACTATCTTCAGTTGTTAAGTTCATTTCTAGGTTCAGGAGTCTCCCATTGTATCTCTGCTACATGATTTTTCATATGTTTGTAATTTTTTTCTCCCTTAGTTACAGAACTTAATCCCATCATTTTGTAGCGTGAAATCCAACCATAGGGAAGTTTTCTCTTATCACAAGGAAGACTGAATTCTTCCTTTATACAGAGAATACCTTCCCTGCTTTATGGCCTTTGACACAGTTACTCTTGTACATTCATATGTTCATCCAAAAGGAAAGTTTCATGCAGGAAAAATTAAGTCTGATTTTGCTTACTGCATTACCACCATATCCTAGCATCACACCAGTTAATGCTCAAAAATATGAATTAAAAATGATTGAAATGAGTCAATAAAAATTTAAATGTAAAAATAAATTAAAAAATATAAAAAAACAAAATATGTGATACTAGTAGGCCCAGATGACAACCAATCGGAAGAGCTGGGGCGGGGCTCCTGTGATGATGCTGGCCAATCGGAAGATCAAGGGGCGGGGCTTTACTGTCATTATGCTGACCAATCGGAAGAGCAGGGGCGGAGTTCCCAGTGAGTCAGTTCTCCGCCTTCTTGCTCCAACCACAGGAATCTAGGTCCGGGAACCTCCGTGGCCTCAGGGATATATCCATCTGCCACTTTCTAGATGGGCCTCCAGCAAGACAGGGCTGAGGCAAGGGGTGAGGCACCTAAAGTGTACTTGGGGGCTTCAAGCAGGAAGCAGAAGGAAGGCAAGAAGCAGTCTGATGGGTTAATGCTCTGAATGAGGCAAGCGTCACAAGAGGATGCTCCACAGGTGTGTGCACTCTGCTGGTGGGAGAGAGAACAGAAAGAGAATCAGGGCCCTAATTTCCCCAACCGATCTGATGGGCCACCTGGGTCTTTGAGAGCCACTGAGGAAGCTGATCCGTGGCCTCTGGGGTGGCATTTCACCAAGGTCTAAAAGGTGAAGCGTGGTATCTTGGCCTATTTTTCTGTTGCTATAACTAAATACCACAGACTGGCTAATTTATTAGGAAAAGAAGTTTACTTGGTTCATGGTTCAGAAGGCTGAGAACCTCAAGATCTTGTGGCCTCATCTGGTGAGTCCTTCCTAATAATGGGAACTCTTTGTGGGCTTTGAACTCTTTGTGGGCACAGGGCACCACAAGGCAAGATAGATCAGCCAACAAGATCTCTTCCTTTCTCATAAATGCACAAATCCCATTGGATCAAGTCCCCACCCAGATGGCCTCTAATCTTAATCACCTCCCAAAGGTCCCACTTCCATATACCATAGTCAGATTAAATTTATATCCTCTTAAAACCTCACAATGCAGATTAAATTTCAACATGAGTTCGGGTAAGGCCATTTAAACTATAATATGTGGGTTGTTGACCATGACAGGTGCTAACCATCAGGGAAACTTTCAACATGGCCCCACCCAGATGGCTTGCCTGTGAACCTATGCACCCTTTAGGTTTCTTCAACAACTTTTCTGTTTGTCCTGGGTTGAATAGCTTGCCCACAAGTTCATGGCCTCCTGGAACTTCAGAATGTGGTATTTGCAGGTAAAATTGGTCAAGTTAGGGCTGGAGTTATGGCTCGGTGGTAATGCACTCACCTAGCACATGTGAGGCACTGGGTTCGATCCTCAGCACTAAGTAAAGGTATTATGTCCATCTACAACTAAAAAATTTTTTTTAAAAAAAAATTGGTCAAGTTAAGAAGAGGTTACACTGGTGAGGTGGGGTAGCAGAGGCCTGTAACCCCAGCAACTCAGGAAGCTGAGGCAGGAGGTTACAAGTGCAAGGTCAGCCTGGGTATCTTAGGCCTGGGGATGCAGCTCAGAAGCACAGCACCCCTGAGTTCAATCCTCAGTACCACAAAAAAGAGTTTCCACTGGATTAGGGTGCACCCTCATCTATGACTGGCATCCTTATGCTAAGAGAAACAGACACAAACACCCAGGAGTGACAGCCCTGTGCTAATGGGACAGAGCCCGCAGGGATGTGGCCACAAGCCAAAGAATACCAGGGATCACCAGTCACCAGCAGAAGCTGGGAGAAAGGCCTGGGACAGATTCTCTCTCACAGCCTCCAGAAACACCCAACTCAGCCTCACCTTGATTTTAGATTCTGACATTCTCAACTGTGAAAATTCCCAAATGCCTCAGCCCTAGGAAACTGTTCATTTCTTACTCATTTTTCCTCTGTATATCCAGTTTTTCTTCTTTGGTTTACAAGAGTTCCCACATGCTATGGTTTGGGGATGGTCCAGGTGTCACCCAAGGGTGGCTTATGGCTAAAGGCCAGCTTGCCAGGATGATACTATTGGGAGTGTGGACCCTTTGGGAGGTGGGACCCAATGGCAGGACCTCAGGTCATTGGGGCCATGAGATGGTTCTTACGCACATACCCATGGAGTTCTCACAGGAAGATGTAATATAAGGAGCGAGCCTTCCAGACACTGTGGTGCACACCTATAATCCCAGCCACTTGGAAGGCTGAGGCAGGAGGATCATGAGTTCAAGGCCAGCCTCAGCAACTTAGAGAGATCTTCAGCAATTTAACAAGACCCTATCTCAAAATGAAAAGAACTGGGTTTGTAGCTCAGTGGTAAAGTCCTCCTGGGTTCCAGGGACCAAAAATAAATAAATAAATAAATAAATAAATAAATAAAAAGGAATAAGCCTGGCCCTTCCAATCTCTTTCTCCCTGTACCTGGCATGTGACTGCGTACTCCACACGCTCCCACCATGATGCGTTGCTGTCCACCATCCTCCCAAGGGGCCATATAAGGGCTGCCTGATCTTTGACTTAGACCTTTCCAAACTGTGGGCTAAATGAACCTTTTCTTTTTATAAAGTTAGCTGCTGCTGGTATTTCATTGTCGTCTTACAAAGCTAACACACCAGGTATTACTGTTTGGACAGCTTTGAAGAGTGCGCATGTCTTTTTCCAGCCTGTTTTCCATCAGTTAATTTTACCTTTGGGGTCCTCAATTAATAGAAATCCTTACTTTTCACACAGTCATATCCATCAATGTTTTGTCCATGATCTGTGCTTTTGGGTTCTGTTTTAAATATCTTCCACTTTCTTCATTGTTTTTGGAGATTCACCCTTTACATTCAAGTGCTTGGCCCATGAGGGTGCAGTTTTCCTTTTCAGGAAAAGGGTGACTCCCGTGGCTGCCCAGAAACTCTCACCCCAAAGCCATGCCCCTCTCTGTGCTGTCCCCATGACACCACATGCAGGATCTTGGCACAGAACATCTTGGACTACCTGTCATGGTTATGCCGGCCCAGAGCTGAGGACCAGCCCAGCACAGTATGGCCTCGGCTGAGCTGCTCAGAGGGGCCAGGAGTGAGCCCTGAGGGCCGGCAGCAGCAGCAACCTGAGGACCTCTGCTGTGGCTGTGTCTCCAGAGAGGAGGAAAGAAATGAGGGAGAAGGAGGGAAGGACACAGGTCCTATGGGCTGGGCTGCTGTGGGAGGCCAAAGCAGGAGCCCTTGGGTAAATTCAGGAATTTTTTTTTTTTTTTTTTTTTTTTTTT
>JAJEJO010005264.1:41875-103300 GCA_020662805.1 Glaucomys volans
ATTTAGAGACAGGGTCTCACTGAGTTGCTTAGGGCTCGCTAAGTTGCTAAGGCTGGCTTTGAACTCGCGATCCTCCTGACTCAGCCTCCCAAGTCGCTTGGATTACAGGTGTGTGCCACCATGCCCAGCTTCAGGGTTATTTTTAAGCTACTTGCTCTGCAGAGCCTGGAGACCCCTCCTCGGTACCCCAGATGCTCAATGGCCTCCACTGCTCTCATAATACTTTGTAGAAGAAAGGCACTTGGGGACCCATGGAGGGTAGCTGTGGTGTGGCCAGACACCTGTGCAGGAGCCAAGCCGGGGGAACAAGGGTCCTGAGCTCCACCCCAGTAGTCACAGGACAGCCTTGGGCATCCATGAGCCATGTGATTCAGAGCTCCTGACCACAGCATCTAGATCTGAGGGCAAGAAGGAGACCCTGTCACAGGTGCCGGTGTGTGAATGGTGTCGCCCTGCATGTCACAGTGCTGAGGTAAGGGAGAACCAGACCTCCACCCCATGGCTGCCTGGGCTGTTTCTCTGTTGTAAACTAATGAAACCAAAATCGTGTCCCTGACCAGGCTCCTGTGGCCACCCTCAAGGCCATCTGTCCTGAGCCTGCAGGATGCCCCTGGGTTCCATGCAGTTATCCCATCCTGGTCTCTCTCTTGTGGCTGTTGCTCACTGTGGAGTGTGGAGGGGGCATTGCTCCTTACTCCCTCGGTGTGTATTCTGGATAAAGCCTCAGGTGCTTTCTGGAACCAGGTGGATTCTGATGAATTCTCTGAAACATTCATGCTGTGCATCATCCTGGGGTCACTCCCTTTCCACCTGACTGGACGCACATGGGTGGACCTCCCTCAGTGCTTATGGAATGATGAACAGACCAAGAAGGGATGGGCCAGCCTCCCTTGGGAGCAGGCTCCCTCCCAGCATTCCTAGGGAGTGGGCACACTCCTCCAGGCCTGGAGCCTGCCTCACCCCGGGAAGGTTGGGCTGCCTGTATTTCTTCAGCTCATTCAGCAAATCCTGAACAAGTCCCAAAGACAGAGCACTGACCAGAGAGGACCCTGTCTTAAGGAGCTTCTCTCTGCTTGGCATCTCCCCACTAACCAGTCAGAGGAGGAGGAGACCCTCTGAGATCAGTAAGAGCTCATGGGGGACATGGGACTTGGAGTGGACTATGAAGGGAAGGCTTGGTTTTGACTGTGGGATGTATGGAGGGGGAGAGTCAGAGGAGAACGTTCCAGACAGGCAGTTGTGTGCAAAGGCCCAGCATCAGGGAAGCTCACACACAATTCTAGTTTGAGAGTGTCTAGATGTGGGAAGAGGTGGATGGTGCTGAAGCTGAAAAGACAAGGGGGTCCTCAGAGGGCAGCGTGGCCCCTACCAGGCTGGGTAAGCAGGACACTCCCTGCCATGAGGCCTCGTTTCTCTGGAGGAGGCAGGAAAAGGGCTGTGGGGGTGCAGGTGGCTCCCAAGCCCCTGAGCTCAAGCGCTGCAAGACATTTCCTCAGCAGAGGAGGCATCACCAATGCTCAGAACTCAGGCCTGCAGGTCAGGGCTGGGCTGGGCTGCAGAGTAACCACAGGAGCCCAGAAGAGGACTTGATTGGCAAGGGAGAAGGTAAAGTAGACAGCAGAGAGCACACAAGGAGAGACCCTGGAAACCATTGTTTAAGAGGCAGATGGTGGGAGAGACAGAAGTGATCAAGATTGGTCAACAAGTATATGAAAAAATGCTCTACATCTCTAGCAATTAGGGAAATGGGAATTAAATTTACAGAGATTCCATCTCACTCCAGTCAGAATGGCAATTATTAAGAATACAAATAACAATAAGTGTTGGTGAGAATGTGGGGGAAAAAGTGCACTCTTACATTGCTGGTGGGACTGCAAATTGGTACAGCCACTATGGAAAGCAGTATGGAGATTCCTCAGAAAACTTGGAATAGAATCACCAGCTACCCAACTCCTCGATTTATTACCAAAGGACTTAAAATCAACATACTACAGTGACACAGCCACATCAATGTTTACAGCAACTCAATTCACAAGAGCCAAACTGTGGAACCAATCTAAATGCCCTTCAATAGTTGAATGGATAAAGAAACTAGTATACATACACAATGGAATACTACTCAACCATAAAGAAAAATAAAATCATGGCATTTGCTGGTAAATGGATGGAACTGGAGATTATCATGCTAAGTAAAAAAGCCAATCCCAAAAAACCAAAGGCTAAATGTTCTCTCTGCTATGCAGATACTAACACATAATGGGTTGGGGGAGGGTAGAATAGTTCAGTGGATTAGACAAAGGGGAATGAAGGGAAGGGAGGGAGACTGGGAACAGGAAAGACAGAATGAAGGGGACATCACTGTCCTATGTTCATGTATGAACACACAACCAGTGTAACTCCACATCATGTGCAAGCCCAAGAATGGGAAGTTACACTGCATGTATGTATGATATGTCAAAACCCACTCCACTGTCACGTATAACCAAAAAGAACAAATAAAAAAGTGATCAAGAGGCAAGAGAAGGAGGCACAGTTTCCGCATGGAGGTGGGGTTCCAGAAGAGGCAGCTGCTCCAAGGAGCTGCAGAGATGCCCAAGGGCCTCTTCCTACAGGGCTCCCTCTCCCGGGTTCTGGTTCATATCCCCCTCTCATCTTTTCCCCAGGGCCCTTCTCTTCCAAGAGCTTCAAGGAATGTTATACCGGACGAAAATAAGATCATCCAAGCCGTTCACGTAAAGCCAAAAGAAGCTTTTATTTTAGCTGGCCAGCGATGATTACCCTTACACCTAAAAGCAGTGGGCCAGGGAATCCTGCGTTAGTTCTTTTGTTGCCAGCATTTATAGGGTGCCGGAAGGGAGTAGGGTGGGGCTATAGGGAGGGGAGGGATTGGGTAGGGCTGACTCTCTCCTGATGGCTCTTTTGGGGCCATCTTTTGGGGAATCTTTTGGGGGAGTGTAACAGGAAGTGCCAGGAACCTGCCCCTCATGCCTCCATTTCCCTGAGTGGGTGGAGGGAACTGGGCAAGAGTAACCTGAGGGAAGGAGCACAGCAGGCCTGGGACTCAGCAGCAGGGTCCTGGGTCAGAGCTCCAGGAGCAGCTGCCCCGGCACACAAACCCAGGCCCAGCACAGGCCAGTTAGTAAGGCTGCATTCCTCCATCACTCACTGGCTTGTTCATCATTCTATAGAAGAACTTGGGGTGTGTGCTGGACTCTGAGCTAGGATGAGGTCCTGAGGAACCATGGTCTGGCGGGGGCACAGGTCTGTCGCCAAACCCATTGAAACCAGAGTTTCTCTGCTTGTGCTGGCAGGTGGGGTCTGCGCAAGCTGCAGGCCTCTGCAACCAGGAAGTGTTGCAGACCTTAATGGCAGACCACACCCTCCAGTGTTGCCACAGACCCCAGCAGCTCACTGCCAGGCTCTTCCTTCTGTATTCTCATCTCCTGAATTGGAAAAATGCAATCTACGGAAGAGGATTTATTCATAGGTGAAGAACCCCCACGAGGCAAGAGGGGACCCAGCAGGGGTTCCATCTGAGTGCACTAGTCTAGGAGTTTATAACACACTTGGGTCAATGCTATTGGTCCAATTGATGCTAATCGGGGTTTGGAAAAGTGCTAGCTGCTTGTTAACCCCTGAGCCCAAACTTCCATTCATGTCTGCCTTGTTTTCTGAGTTCTCCAGCTTCCCAGGAGGTTGAGGTCCATGCATCTTGCATGCTCAGGGTCCAGAGTTGCAGCCCTGCATGGAGCAGACCCCACAGGGTGATAGGTCAGTGCACCCTGGCTGGCCTTGATGTGGCCCCCGTGCCTCAGGCCCAGGCTCCATGCAGCCCCAGGATGCCCCCCTGCCGCCACTTCTCAGCAGGGGTTATTGGGCTGGCTGTGTAGCTCTCCAGCCAGGGAGCCCTGTCACCGTGGTATGAGAATCATATCACAGTAGATGTTTACTTTAGAAGACACGCAAAGAGCCATCTGCAGCAGCTTTTCCAGTTTAAGGAGAAGCAGCACCAGCACCAGGGGCCAGAGCCCTGAGGCACCACCTGCCCCCAAGGTAACCAAACTGCTGGGCCACCGGAGCCGGTCACCTGCCCCCCTCCCCACCTCAGTCTCCTCAACTCACAGAAGGAGGGCTGAGTAATGTCTGAGGCCCTTCCATCCCTGACACATAATGACTCAAACATGCAGGTCCTTGGAGCGGAGCCCCAGGCCCGGAAGTCTGCCCGGGAGCTGTCGCGGTGGACGAGAAAGCACTGCTCAGTGCCGTGTTCTCAGTCATGGTGGAAAACAGAAGCCACCTGAGTTTCCAACAGCAAGAGAAGGGCTGTATAAATGATCGGATGCAGCTGCACTTTTTGAACAGGGTCTGTAAACACAGGCGACGTGGGATACACTGCTGCTGGGACGCTGGCAGTGCCGGGAACTGCGTGGGAAGGTGGCTATGACCCAGAGACATCACCCGAAAGCAAGGGACCAGGCAGCTTGGGACCAGCAGGACATGGAAGTAGTGAAACTGCCAGGGTCTCCCTCTGCTACCCAGAAGCCCATGAAAGTCACCATAATGGCTTAGGGTGTTTGTGTGCACAGTAGGTTGGACATCATTCCTCGGTGTAGGTACAGGTCACCTGCAGGCACAGTTCGGAAGTCAGGGCCTCCTGGAGGCTCCCCAAGCAGTGCCTCAGGAGAGGTCCCCAATGGGCAAGTTCCCCAGGGGCAGCTGCCATGGACCCTAGTGAGCCCCAGTGAGGGAGTCCTGCCCATATACAATGTAGAGCATCCTCGGGCAGCTGAAAGGGACCAACCTGGATTAGCCCCCCTAAAGAAATGGGGTTCCCTCTGAGGTGAATGGCTGTCCCACACAAAGACCCCTGCAATTCATTACCCCTCCCTGCCCCCCCACTCCGGCTCCGTGACCAAAGCGTGGGCGAGGGGGCCCCAAGGAGATGCCAGAGGGAAATGCAGCCCTGTGGTCTAGCCCGAGCTCCTCTACCTGGGAGCTGGGATGGGGTTCTCTTCACTCAGGCCAGGCCTGGCCCAGTGCCCACTCAGCGCAGCTGTCCTCCTGTGCTGTAGCCCAGGTCACATGTGAGCAGGAACCTCGGGCCAGGGTGCAAGGCTGAGTTCCCACTCCTTCCCTCTACCCAACCTTGTGCCTCTGAGGATGGCTCCATACAAGCCCTCAGATCCCTCGCTCCACCCCCACTACCCCATACTTCAGGAGGGGAAACCCCATACAATGGAGGGGAAACCCCATGCTCCTAGTCCTCCGCCCCTCTCACATGAGAGGAAGTGGAGAGGGTGAGTTAGAGGAAGTGGAGGGAGGGGAGGGATGGCTGCCGAGGCTGTGGTCTCAGGAGCCCCCAGGACGGCTCACATGGGGCTCTGGCCCCTAGAGCCCCTGCTGTCCTGTGGCCTCCAGTCATCACACCCAGCTGTCCTCAGCTGTGTCTGGCCAGCAGTTAGCAGGGCCAGGAGATAACAGGCTGGGGAAGAAGGCAAGGTCCTCACACCATGGTGGATGGCAAGTCCCCCTCAGGGACCCAGGCTCTGTTTGTACTTTCATCCAGGTCTCAGGCCACACCTGAGTCCTGCTCAGTGCCCTCTGCCTTAGCAACTGCTGTCCCTGAGCCTCGGAGACAGAGAGACCGGGGGCAAGGAGCTTCTGCAGACAGTCCAAAGAACCTGTCCCTGAAAGTCTTTCCCTCTTTCCAACACAGGTCCTCAATCTGCCTCATGCCACCTGTTTTGGTCAGCTATTTCACTGCTGTGACTAAATGACCTAACCAGCACAATTATAAAGAAGGAAAGGTTTATTTGCAGGCTCGCGGTTTCAGAGGTCTTCGTCCATAGAAGGCCGGTTCCATTCCTCAGGGCTCAAGGTGAGGCTAAACGTCATGGTATGAGAGGGTAGCGGAGAGAAGCAGCTCACATCATGGTGATCAGGAAGCAAAGAGAGAGACTCCACCCTCCAAATATGAAATATATACCCCAAAGCCACGCCCCAATTCCCACCTTCTCCAGCCACACCCCACCACTTCATTTAATCCCCTCAGGGATGAATTCACTGATTGGGTTAAAACTCTTGCAACCCAGTCATTTCTCCTCTCAACCTTCCTGCATATGAGACATCACACGTGAGCTTTTGGGGGACACCTCACATTCACACCATAACACCACCAGTCCCCACAAGTCGGACAAACCTCACTGTAAAGTCCTCTGTAGGTCCTGTATTGGGCAGGGCTGCACAAGCTGCTGGCGGTACCCAGTGTGGGAGAGACAGACAGAGAGCTGAGAAGGTGCAGCAAGGGCCATGCCAGGTGGAGTGTGTACTCTGCCCAGGAGTGGAATCTGGGGGTCCAGCCACGGCCTCCCAGAGCAAGGAGCCTGGAAGAGGGCCCAGAATAGAGCAGGCAGGTAGGAAAGGCCAAGCAGGGACCCGCAGGGGACTGGCTTCAAGCCCCAAGGCTGCTGTGCCCTCGTCCCTGCTTTCCCTCCATTCTGTGAGGTCTGTGTGGT
Source organism: Glaucomys volans (assembly GCA_020662805.1). Taxonomy (NCBI): domain Eukaryota; kingdom Metazoa; phylum Chordata; class Mammalia; order Rodentia; family Sciuridae; genus Glaucomys; species Glaucomys volans. Next base: position 48,391 of record JAJEJO010005264.1, read on the forward strand.
CAGCTCATTTCACAGATGAGAAAACCGAGTCTCACGTTGCAGCGCTGGTAGCTCTGCAGCCAAGCACGCTGCTTCCCTATGCACATCACAGCCCAGGGTGAGTCCAGCGGGTGACTCAGGGACCCAGGCTTCATCTGTCCTCTGCTGCCACAGTCTTTGCCCTGTGCCTTCAAGGTGGCTGCAAAAGGGGACCTGAGGGAAGACCAAGCTTAGGAGACTTTTCTGGGCCAGTTGGAAGTGGTGTGTGTCTCTCTTCCACCTGATTCCTACCAGCCGGCTCATCCCTACATCAAGGGGGCTGGGGAATGGGTCTAATGGGACGTCCTAACGGAGACCCTAGGAGTGTCAAGGGCCACTGGCAAGCCTATTCCCGAGCCTGTGTCCTCAGTCTGAGGCCACTGCCTGCCACACACCAGGAGGACCTGGGCAGCTTGGAGACCTGACAAGAACTTTGATGGCGTCTGGGCTTTGTCCTGTGGGCAGCCAGGAGCCACTAACTGGCTCTAATCAGGGAAGTGCCTTGGGCTAGTCTGGGCTACAGAGAGATAAGGCTGCTTTGGAGAGCGCAGTGGGGGCAGGGGCTAGAAAAGCAGCCCAGGAGCTTGTCCCCATGCCTCGCCTCTGAAGGAGCCTCAGGACCTGCTCCACCACCTCTGTCCTAGCCACCAGCATGGACCCTCAGGGACAATAGGCAGAACACACTCACCCCACCCCAGGGGACAGCTCAGGAGGGCCGCCCTGAGTCTCAGTGGCAGCATGCAGGGCAGATGTGAGGCTTTGTTGGCAGAGGCCAGGGACACATAGCCACATTGTGCTCATTGCAGACACGAGGACATCACTCAGGCCCAGCGGGAGCCATCAGCCCAGGCTGAGCATGCTCTGCAGGGAAACGGTCCCCAGCAGGCTTCTCAGGCAGGGCCTTGCACTGTGGAGCCTTTTGGGAGGCCAGCAGCTTCTGAGAACACTGCCTGGGCACCTGGAAGGAGGCTCTGGGGCTGGGGCCCTGACTGTCCATCTACCTCCACAGGGACCAGCATGGCAGTGCCCAGGCGCTGGCAAGGAGCCCCCAGGGTCGAGCGCGGGCAGGCAGGTGGGGGATGAGGCCCTGGACCTTGGCTCCTTCCCTGGCTGGAGAGGGCAGGTGTTTCCTGAGGCCTATGAGCCCACAGGTGCCAGGTGCCAGGTACCACGCTCCCTGGAAGCCTCCTCAGACCCCCACCAACACTGCCTGGGGAAAACTCTCCCTCCTCCATCTTCTCTGGCCCTTCCCAGCTTTGCAAGGGCACCCTGTGGGCTCACCCCATCCTCCTGACCCTGAAAGCTGTTGGCTCTGTTCCTCGCTCCCCATCATAGACCTCCCAGGTAACTCCAGAGACCCCCATGACAATGGCCCCTTCCGGTGCTGGCTTCCGGCAGGCTTGGTCTCAGAGTTCACTGGCATTCCTTCACCTCATTTTCATGAACCTTCTGAGAACAGTGCCCAACCCAACGACAGAGGATGAGCTGCTGCCCAGAGAGGGGAGGGAGCTTGCCTGAAGTCACACAGCAACATGGTGTAGGGTCAGACTACAAACTCATGAGTCCGTCATGCAGGAATTTCTACCTCTTCCCTCCACCCTGGTCACCTCCTTTCCATCCTCAGACCTCCACCCTACCCCCTGTAGCTCTCCCCTCACTCTTTACCTGGACAAGAGAGGTCAGGCCCAAGAAGCTGTCACAAATATCATGGGGCTCCTTGTGGGTACAGCAGTGTTTGTGGACAGAGCCTGCCCCTCCAGCCTGGGATGGGCGGGCACCAGGAGCTTCATCCAAGGGAAAAGAGAGGCCCAGAGTAACCTCGAGGACTCTGTACTTCCATCTAGGGAAGCCACAAACAGGTGGGCCGGTCCCCTGGAACTGAGGACCTGACCACACCCCCTACATTGGCACCTTCCTGGGTGCCCAGAACCATGGGAAACAAGAACCCTGAGCAGACCTGGCCAGAGACAGTCCCTGCAGGGAAGCCCGGAGCTGGTAGCCCAGTGGGCCCTGAAGGCGCGGCATGTGCATGCCTTCCTGATGAGCAGGGCTCAACAGGGCTGAGGCCTGGCGCAGTGGTACACCCCTGTGATCCCAGCAGCTAAGGAGGCTGAGGCAGGAGGATCATGAGTCCAAAGCCAGCCTCAGCAACTTAGCAAAGGCCTCTCTCTAAATAAAATATAAAAAGGGCGGGGGATGAGGCTCAGTGGTTAAGCACCCCTGGGTTCAATTCCTGGTACTAGAAATAAATAAATAAATAAATAAATAAATAAATAAATAAATAAATAAAAATAACCAGAGCGAGGCTGATGGGAGGCCCAGGGAGTCTTAGCTGAGACTCTACTCACTTCAGCCACTTAGTCTAATGGGGGCATTGTCTACAGACCTGTGTCTGGATGAAAATCACAGGTGTTTCACTCTTTGTTTTGTGTGTGCTGGTGGCAGGGCGGGGGATGGGAGTGACTGGGGATTGAACTCAGAGCGCCACCACTGAGCTCCATTCCCAGCCCCTTTTATTGTAAAACAGGACCTCACTAAGTTGCAGAGGCTGGCCTAAAAAAACTTGCAATCCTCCTGCCTCAGCCTCCCACTGGGATTACAGGCATACTCCACTGTCCCCAGCTACATTTTATTCTTACACAGACACTTCCGTCCAAAGTCGTGGCTGCCCCACCTCCTTCTTGCTTGGGTCTTGCCAACTCCCCTTCTCTCTAGGATCATCCTAGGTGCAGAAGGTCAGGGCAATTCTCTGGCAGAAATAGCCGCCGAGGTACTAGTCCTTCAAGGAACAGCCTAGGGGAGAGGCAGGCAGCCTTGGGAGTCAGAGACCCAGGTGTGTGTTCCTGCCATCTAATTTCAGAGCTAATGTGTCCCTGGGCCAGTGGTCACTCCTCTCTCAGCCTCAGTTTGTAAAGGGGCTAATCCAGCCATCCTTGCTGGCTGGTTGTGAGGATGCCACGCCTGCAGCACACACCATCCTGGGCGCTGGGCGATCTGGAGCTCCCCTGCACCTGCCGGAGTCTGAGTGTCTCACAGGCATCTCTGTCTTCCACTTGCCATGGCTTCTAGGTCACTTCTGGAAGACGGAACTCGTTGTCTTGGTTTCTACAACAGATCCTCAATTAACCTCCACATCTTTTTTAAGCAGTGCCGGTGACCTTGCACCAGCTGAGCATGAACTTCACCACTGAGCCACGACCAGCCCTAAACTTTCACATTGTTTATTAGCAAAGAAAATAAACTCTTTATTAGCAAAGAAAATAAAGTTCTTTCCTTTTTGCTCCTGCCAAAGTAGAGAAAGGTGGAATATATAAAATGCAAAGACAATACAGAATCAGAAAAAAAAATATAGACAATTAGCAAAGACTTGGCCCATCAATCACGGAACACTTTTACAATTATATAAAAATTAAGCCTGCCTACATATTAGAAGTACATTTCACCTCGCCCGTGGATCCAAAGCACTTGAAAATGGATAGAGGAAAAATGTTTCTAATTGACTAAAGAAAAAAAAATTGACTACCCATCAAATTCAGGCACTAGTGCTTAAAGAGTTCAGTCTTGCTCTGCATAATAATGCTTCCGTCAACAATGGACCCATACACAATAGTGATCTCATAACGTTATAAGGGAGTTTAAAAATTCCTGTCACATAATAAATGCATAATTGAAGAAGAGGCAAGAGAAAATAAATTGCAGAAGGAAAAGAAAAAACCCCAAGAAAATTTGGTGAAAGGTTTAGCAGAAATTTTTGCAGACCCTCAACAAGCTCCTTTAAAAGTTTGAAAATATGGGCTGGGGATATAGCTCAATTAGTAGAGCGCCTGCCTTGCATGTTCAAGGTCCTGGGTTAATCCCTAGCACCACAAAATAAATAAATAAATAAATAAATAAATAAATAAATAAATAAATGTTCGAAGATATCACCAGACATGGTGGCACACACCTATAATCCCAGCACCTCCGGAGGCTAAAGCAGGAGGATCACAAATTGGAGGCCAGCCTCAGTAACTTAATGAGACACTGTCTCAAAATTAAAAATAAAAAGGGCCGGGGATGTGGCTCAGTGGAAAAGCACCCTGGGTTCAATCCCTGTACCAAATAAAAGTTTGAAAACATGAACCCCAACACCAAAAGGTTTTCATTAATAGGATTGTTCACGGTGCATTTTCTGCCTTCAAGCAAATCTATGATGAAAAAAAGAAGCAAACCACCATGAACGTATTTATAAAAAGAGAGCTTCTCAAGAAGAGCCTCAGGCAGCTGCTTCAGGAGGGTTCTAGAAGGGTTGCTGTCATGGAGGCCACTCGGCCATGTGTGCTGCCACTCCTGAAGAACTTCCAGTGGGATGGATGTGGGTCCCTGTGTGGCTGATGTGTGCTTGCATCTTGGCCTTTAGTAAAATAAGTTCAAAAAAAAAAGAAAAGAAAGAAAAAACTTATAGAATAAGCAAATAAAGAAAATACTTTTATACAGGTGTACAATGTCCACATTTTCATGTTTTTATACAAATGTATAATGTTCAGATTTTCACATTTCTAAACATGAGACCGACTGCCATCCCCAGATACCTAGGTGAACATCTATGAAATTATCTTTTTTTTTTTTTGGTCCTGGGGATTGAACCTAGGGATGCTTAACCACTGAGCCACATCCCCAACCCTTTTTATCTTTTATTTTGAAATAGGATCTGGCTAGTTGCTTAGGGCCTAAGTTGCTGAGGCTGGCCTCGAACTTGTGACCTCCTGACTCAGCCTCCCAAGCCGCTGGGATTACCGGTGTGTGCCACCACGACCGGCCTATGAAATCATCTTTGATGTCTCTTGGCTAAAATGTTCACCCAGCTCTGGCAACTCCCTTACCTAAAGCTTCCCTCACCCAGTCCTCTCTGTGCTCAGGGACAGGACCAGAGCCTGCCCACCGCCAGCGTCCACTCTGTGTGAGCTACGGGGCAGCTGTGGGGTTCCTGTCCTCAGAGAGCTCCCACTTGAACACAGAGGCTGACTTGGTGGGCCCTCACCATGACAGGGGAGAGGACAGCCTCACTGCCACCAAGGAAGCACGGGAGGGGGCGGGGAGTGACATTGGATGGGAACCACTGAATCAGCGCAGAAGGCGCAGAAGGCCGTTGCCAGTGGGCGTCTTCCTTCTGTAATCATCTGAGTGCCTGTAACAGGCAGGTTCCTCAAGTCCCCTTGCCAGGACACTCTGCCTTCATGGTGCCCACAAATTCAAACCTGGTAAGTAACACGGAGACAACTAACCAGGGTCCTGTGGTGGACAGTAGCAAGGAGAAGCTGTCTACAGAGACATTTCCAGAAGCTCTTGGTGATAAAAGGGTCCATGTGACACTGAAGGGACAAGCATTCTGGGCACAGGGAACAGCAGGAGCTCAGAAGGCCAGCCAGGCTTCTCCAGGGGAGAAAATGCCAGAGTCAGTTCTAGACAGTTGTTCTCCTGCACACCACCTTGTCCCAGGTGACCCAGGTCCCATGACACGTGGCTGCAGAGCTGGGCAGCCTCCCCACCCAGGGCTCAGCAGGTTCCTCAAAATGTGCTCTGATGAGAGGTGACTGTGTATTTTCCAAGTCCTGAAAGGACATTCCACGTGGGACCCAGGAGGGCGGGAGAGGGTCAGCCTGAGGCCTCTGGGGAGTCCAGGAGTCTCCACCCCTCCTCAGAGGGGTCAGGAAGGACACAGTATGAATGCTCAGCCTAGAGGCATCCAAAGAAGCCTGGACCTGCTGGGGGTCTTGCTTTGCCACCCAGGATACAGGGGGTCCAGTTCAGGCCAAGAAGGGTCTTGGAGAACGAGCTGCTTCCCTGAAAGGGAGCGGAAAGATCCAGAAGGAGCAGGCGTCTGGGGTGGGCAGAGCGGCTCCTCGAAGTCCTGGTGCGACCTGAGCCCTGATCAGCCCGGACCTGCAGCTTCCAGAAGAGAGATGGGGTTCACTTATGAGACCCTCCTAGGTGCAGAGCTCTTAGCTGCCACCAAGCCCGTAGGGCTCCCAGGAATGGGGTGGGGGGGATGGGGGGGTTGGGGGAGCGTGGAAGGACCTGGCGTTTGTGGTCCCCACCCTCCCTGTCCCTGTAGTCCCTTCCCCTGGCCTGGAAGAGGCTTCTGTCCGTGAGGCTTGGTTGTTAAAAATAACCCGCCTCTTCATCATCCCGACAGCCGAGCTCTGGGACAGTGTGTTCCAAGGCCCAAGCCGCCCACTCTCTGGGGACTGAGCAATGGGGCCAGGAGGGCTGTGGACGCTCCTGACCCCCAAAGCTCCGCGCCTCACCTTAGTCCTCTTGCTGCCCAGAGCCTGGGAACTGGGGTCGGGCACAAGCCACACAGACTCTGGGGCTGTGGTGACCTGAGAGTTACATGTCATAGGATCCATGGGCCTCTCCTGGTGGCCAGGAACTCAGAGGAGGACACTGTGGCTGCCTAGTGCCACATGGTCTCCTCCTCTGATTCCCAAAACTATCTCCAGCTGAGACTTGGGGGAGCTTTACAGGGGGTCAGAGAGGAGAAGGGACTTGGGTACACATGGAGCCTGTGTCCTTGTCTACTGTCATCCCCTGCACATAGGAAAGAAAGGGTGGTGGCAGCACTCAGGGTTAAAAGGCAGGAAGACCTTGGTTCAATCCCAGCACACCCCTGACTACAGTGTGACCTTAAGAGAGTTACTCAGCCTCTCTGTGCCATTGATCAAAATAAATAGATGCTCAGGGTTCCAATCTTGTAAGGTTGCAACGTGGCCTAAGTGAGTTTAAAATGTCCCTAAACGCAGTGTCAGAGGCAGAGTGAGGATTCAATACACAGTATCAAGTATTATTATTATTATTTATAGCACCATGGTTATGAACATTGGCTGTGGAATGGAATTTGCAATCTGGCCTCTTCTGTGGGCCTTGAGCAAGCTGCCTGACTTTTCTGATCCCTAATTTCCTGGACTGGAAAATGGAATGATGCCAGTTACCTCCTGGAGTTGTGGCAAGGCCCCTTGTGGTGGGCACCCTCAGGGAGGGGCAGGGCGGTAGAGGAGAGCAGGAGAGCATTCTGCACCGGGGGAGGGCAGGCTGGAGGCCAGCACAGCAGAGGCAGAGGCCAGGGGCTCTTGGGCTGGCCCACTCTGGGCTGCAGGAGGCCCTGCAGAGCACACCACCCAGCAGCAGACCCTGCCTGTCCCTGCCACCCATCTTCCTACTGTCCCACTGTGCCAGCAGATGGCAGGGAAGAAGGGGGTTGAACTGGGGAACCCCCAGGGGGTGTCAGGAGCATTGACAGGGCCTGGGAGTTGGAGACAACCCGACTCCACTGCAAACAGGGCTTTTATCTAAGGATGGGTAATAATGTCGTCATGGCAACAGATGCAGCACGGTGAAGAAGAGAGAAGAGGTGGCAGCCCTGGTTGGTGCCGCGGCCCAGGGCAGGGGTCTTAGAAGCATCTCATCCCAGAGCCAGCCTCAGCCTCAGCCTAGCTGGGGCCCCAGGGCTGACCTTCAGATCCATAGCCATGTCCCCAGGACTGCCTCCCCTCCCCATCCTGCCTAGGGCTGACAGTAGTCCCAGGCACTGATGAGCATCTCAACATACCCCTCCCCGCAACCCTCAGAGTGAGGTACAGCAGCGGCCTCATTTTACAGATGATGATACAAGAGTCAGAGAACTCAAGTGGCTTCTCTGAGGTAACACAGCAACTCAGTCAAGATCTTCATGCCATTCTCTGCTCAGCACAGCCCCTCCCCAGGTGATTCCCAGGACCAAGGTTGACCCTAGAGATAGGCTCTTCTGGAAAACCTCACCCTCCAGCACTGGCTGAAAAGGGTCAGAGAACACATTTGTGAATGAGAAGAAAAGGGGAGACAGATAATGTCCTCTGCACCTGACTCAGCAGACATCACACCATTTCGTCCCTTGAGAACATTATTTCTATTGCAACTTCCCAAATGCCTCCAGCATCTTGGGAATCAGGGTGCTCGTCTGCACAGTTGTGGGACCCACACTCTGTTGCTCAGGGTCTCCTGAGTCTGGGGACTTGGGAAGACAGAACCCAAGGCTCTGATCCAGCCCCCTCCACCTGGACAACCTCAGCCACAGCCTGGGCGGTCACGGCTGCACTTCCTCCCTCTGCCTCTGCGCCATCGCCATTGGCCTCCAACCCTCAGAGCCTCCCGGACGTTGGCCTCAGGGTGGGCAGGTCAAGGAGGCAGTGGGACCTCCCAGCTCCCAGGAGCACCCAGGGCAGGGGGAGGGAGTGGCCTGGCCCAGCCACCAGGGTAAGGGCAGCCAGGAAGCCTGCAGGCCTCAGCAGGAGGGCATGCTTGTTAGCGGATCCCAGTCTCTGGGAGGATGAGGTTCTGGCCTTTCACAGGCCTTGGGGCCCAGGCCCTGAGCCCAGAGTTCTGGCTGGCTGGCGTCAGGCTGACGGGGGCCTCTTAACACCCCCGAGGCCCATTCCAAGGGAGCTTCCTCCAGGATGGGACCCAGACCCCTGTACATCCCTGAAATAACCCCAGGACTGGAGAAGCCTGGCAGAGGTGGCCCCTGGGGGGAATACAGAACCAGGGCTGGGGGCTTCCAGAGGCTCCGAGCTGCCAGGAGCAGGGCTGCTGGGGAGGAGGGTGAGAAAGAGGTTCCTAGTGAAATCCAGCTGCAGCTGTAGTTTTGAGCAGAGGATTTTGAGCCCTTCTAGAAAATTCAACAACAGGAGATTTATAAAACAGAAAGAGAAGAATCCAGGAACCTGAGGGCCATGCAGACTGGTTCCTTCTGTGAGTTGCCCCTTGGCCCTGGACCCCCTTGGGGGCCCCCCAGACATGGTCTGTCCCTGCAGCTGTGGGTGGTGTGAAGGGGCTGACCCGCCCCAGGGTGCTCACTGCACTCTCCTGTGCCCAGGCCAACGGGGAGCAGAGGGCACAGGTCAGCAGGGGCAGGCACCCAGAGGAGCCAGCGCCAGAAGGCCATGACACCCAGGTGGTGAGGGTTCGCCTGACACAGGCTCTTTGGAGCGAGGACTGGGAGAGAAGGACAGGAAGGAGGGTGAGGGAGAGCGGGCTCGCGGGTCTGAGATGTTCCCATGTGGGGGGTGGTGTGCTCAGGCGGAGGCCAGAGGTCTAGGCTAGAGTGCCTGGCATCTCCTGAGGACCCTGGCCAACAGCAGCACAGAGTGGCCATGTCACCTCCTCAGTGAGCTCTTCACTGGCCTGCCCTGGGGCCAGGGCAGAGGCTCAGGCCTGCTGTTGACCCCTTAGCAATGTTGGGAAGCCTGGTGGGCAGCCTCCAGGCCCCCTGACCCACACCACTGCAGACCAGCCCTCCAAGGAGCTCTGGACTAGAGCCTGGGACCCCAGCTAGGGGACCCAAGGCAACTGCCCAGGGGCCCGCTTCTACATCTGCAGAATGATCGAAAGGGCCAGAGATGACCTTGGACGCAGCAGGTTATTCTTATGCTCCAAACCAGGCCTCTGACATCTGGTCCCTTGTGCCTTTGCCCACAGAACCCCTGGTCATCCCTTGGCAGTACCTCCCAGGGTCCCCAGGAACTGGGCATATAGGGAGCTCCTGGACACTGCTGGTCTGCAGGCCCAGACCCAGGAGCGGCAGCCTGAGAGATGTCAGGCTGGAGAGAAGAAAATAAACAAACAAGGTTTTTGGACGCCTTTAGCCGTGACTTTGTCCCCTCCTCTGTGCCTCCTCCCCCGCCTTCTTCCTCCTCCGCCAGTGCATCCAGCCTGACTCCTGACACTCAGCATTCTTCCCACTTCCTGGAGACAAGGGACCCTGACATCCCAACTTATTTTTAGTCAGCTGCCTCTGGAGCAGCCCCCTGGCCAGGGCCTCATTCCATCCTGTCCTCTGCCCCCAGGGGGCAGCCCAGAGCCAGAAGGCAGCTCAGAATGAGCCAGGCCCCATCCCCACCCAGACAGCTGGACGGTACGCCCCAGCCCCCACCACGGTGGCCCTGTCCTGCCTGGGACACCTCCAGCCTCTGCAGGGTGCCCTTCAGCAGTCATCTTCCCACCTGGCCAAGGCCCACCCCACTCAGCGCCCGCTGGACCACCTTCCCCAGGTGTCACCTCAGGGCTCTACAACCTGGGCGCTGCTGGTCTGTCCTCACCAGCTGGACACCTGGGTTCCTGCTGGGCCTGTGGAGCCAGCCACCAAGCTCAGGAAGGGACCCAGGGGTCCAGGCAGGTTCAACACGGGGCCCTTCAAATTGCTCCCCCTGGGCCCACTGTGCATTGTGACAGGCAAGAGAAGTTCAGGGGACAGAGGACACCAGCCCTCTCCAGGGTCCTCAGCAATCCCCTGCCAGCCCCAGACCTGCACCCTCATTCAGCCACACCAGAGCTGGGCTGTGGGGACTCAGCCACTTGCCTCCTCAAGGGTCGCTCAGAAAACAGGCGAAACCTGTCCTTGCTCACATCTGCCTCTGGAGGCTTCAACAGTCCCCTCCCTGGGGACAGTTATAGATGTGACTTTCTCCACCTCATCACACTTCCCAGGGACATTCTGGCATCCCAATAGATGGCATCAGGGGCAGCACTCACGTGGCCACTTCCTGCCAAGTGCTGTCAGATGGGGACGCACCAAGAACAAGACATGTAGACCCCTGGATGCCCACTGTGGAGACCCCCCCCCAGTTGCCAACAACCCCTGCAGGGCTGACCCGTGGCAGGGAGCACTGGGTCACAGGCAGAGGATCAGGGCACAAGCTTCACTCCTGGACCCCAGGGAGTGACAACATCCACTGTTGGCCAGGGGACCCAGGCACAAGCTGCAGAGGTGGCCCTGGACCACCCTTGCCTCCAAGCTGTCCCCACCCTGGCTCCCCACCCTCCTGCCCATCTCTCACCCAGGTCAAGGCAGGCCAGTCCGAGGAGCCTCACCCTCACTCTTACCCTCACCCACACCCACCATGATGCCCAGCTTGGCCCAGTCTGTCCCCAACTTCTGCTCACCAGCTGTGCCCCGGATGCAGGGTTCTCGGCATTTCTGTGGTCCCCTGAACTCCTTATGTGGCTGTGCAGGAATCCTTGAAGTCTCTAGAGATGACCCTCTTTACTGCCCACGATGGCTCTGCTCACATCAGGACGGACAGCCCTCTCCCCTACCCACCAAAGACACCTCTGGGACTCTGCACAGAACTGAAGGACAAGTTGGTTTCACCTCACACCAGCAGTCATTTGCAAAGGCCTTGTCTGTGCTCATGGAGAGAGCTCTGGGATCCATTACTGATGTCTGTCATGGGCACAGCAATAAGAGTGAGGGCACAGAGGTACTGTTTTGACACATTCACCTGAGAGCCTTCCTGTCCCAGTTGTTCCATGAGAGAACTTGCCAGAGCTCTCCAGAGGCTTTGGAGCCCAGAGAAGCATGGAGTGCAGGAAGACGGGTAGAGGACAGAGCCATCTTCCAGGACACAGAGTCCACCCTCCTCCTATCAGGTCACTGAACAGTGTCAGGGGACATTGGAACAAAAGACTGAGCCAGCTCACCTTAGAGAGGACCAGAGGTTCCAGCGTGATCACGATGGCCTTCCACACACAGTTGCCAATCTCTCACACTCCTGGTGACAGCTTATACATCATCACTACCTTAAAGTAGCTAATGTTATCCCACTTTAAATGTTAGGAAATTGCGCTCAGAAAGGTTTAGCAGTTCGTCCAAGGCCACACAGCCAATAAGCAGAGACTGGGGAGACTCTGGCTGAACTCCAAAGCCAGGATTTTTTTCATGCTACCACCAGGATGACCCCAATTATGCCCATTCTCTTCCTGTCCCCTCTGTCCAGCCCCATCTATACCTCCATGCTCCAGGGCTGGTCCCTGTCACCCCCTCTGATGCCTCTGTGCTCCTTCAGTGCTGTGGGATGGTTCCCCCGTTTCTAGCTCAGCCAAGACCAGATGGAACCTCCCGACAGAATTTCTCTAGGAAACTACAGAGAAAACAAAACACAACAGAAAATGAAAACCCACATCAGAGGCATGTCCCCAGGGCCCATGGTCCCCAGCCTTGGATGACTAACGCCAAGCCTGTTCCCGCTTGGCTAGAAAACTCGCCGATCCAATATGGTCCACGGGGCAAGGCTGCCGTGTCCCTGGTGCCTTGGGCTGCCCTGTCCAGGGAGGCCCATGGGCACATGTCATTGCCCCGCTCCATTGGTCCCTCTGCCACCAAGGCAGAGGTCTGTTGTCAGGAGACCTATCATTCCAAGCCAGGACCCCACGGGAGCATGGCTTCCCTGGGAGTCACTGCCCCTTTGCCCTCCAAGAGGGTCTCACTCACTTCCTGTTCCCCCAGCATGGGTTCCACTCCCCAGCCTTGCTTCAGACATGGTATCAAGCCCAAGTAGGTGGCCACTGCCTTGTCCCTCCAGCTCCCACCAGCCCTGGTGAATATCCTCCAGCATGGTCTTTTGAGGTTCTGCCACCTAGGGACACGAGTGCCCAGGGCAGGACCAGGAGGTGACGGGAGCCTGGGCAGGGGATGGAGAATGGAGGCTGGGCAGGTGCAGGCAGGGCAGAGGAGGGAGCCTCTTGAAGAGGAGGCTGCTTCCCGAAGGAAAATAAGCAGAAAAACCAGGGCAGAGAGGGCAGGGGACGTCAGTTTCCCTTCTGTCCTCCTGCCTGGTGGCTCTTGGGCCTGCAACCAGGACATTATTTGAAGCAAGTTCCAGTCCCACAGCTTCACCTGACCATGAAAATGCTGAAGTCCAGAGAGGTGAAGGGATTTGCTCTGGGTCACCCAGTAATTCCGTGGCCCTTCGAGGTTCACCACCAGGGCTTCTGAAACAGCTAAGGATTCCTTCAAAGGCTGCTAGCTGGGAGCCCAGCCTGGCTCCTGCTGCCAGACCAGCAGAGGAAAGAGGGCCACCACCTGGATTTGCAGCTGGTACAGCAATGTCAGAGAGGCACCTTACTCTGAGCACAGAGGCCTGCAGCGCCCGGACTGAGACTGCCTTGGGAGGGAAGCTGGGCTTCACCGGGTGGCCCCCTCCCCCACAGTGTCCAGGGAATCCAAGCCCAGGCCCGAGCAGCCTCTCACGCTCCCTCCCTCACAGCTGCAGCTGGACCAGTGGGAAAGGGACACCTGGGTCCCCCCAGGCCACAGCCCAGCCTTTCTCCTCTTGGAGTGGCCCCAGGTCCCCAGAGGAGCAGAGGAGTGTGTGTGTGTGTGTGTGTGTGTGTGTGTGTGTAGGGGGGTCATTCCATCAGAGCCCTGACTGCCTGAGATTGGAGGGATCCCGGCCCTCAGCTCCAAATGGGGGCTGCCCACTCCCTGGGAAGTCAGAGGTCAGGACCCTCACAACCTGGCCTGGCTCAGCTCCTCCCCCACCTGCCCTGCCCAGAGCTGGGGCCCCAGAGGGCCACCAGGGACAGAAATAGCCTGACTTTCCAGGGAGGAAGGCTCTTTTTTTCATCTCCAGTCTGTTCCGGTCCCCTCACAGCCACCACAAGGCCATGGAGCCTCTAGGACCTATGAAAAACCAGGATCATCCCCTGGGTGGGATAGAAGTCAGAGGGTCCATGGAGGCAGTGGGGGCCTGGAGTGGAGGGGCCTCACTGAGGACCGGAAGTGGGAGGGGCCAGGAAAACGGAAGAGAGGGAGACGATGGGGCAACTAGACCCGCAGGGTTGGAGAGGATGCTACAGGGGCCTCTCCCTCCGAATCACTGCTGATCAATAGAGGGCCCCAAGGCCAAGCCAAGGGCAGGAGCCTTGGCCCTGGGCCAGGCTAGGGTGTGAAAAGATCAGAGCCCACAGGGAGCTGACATCCTGGCTCCTTCCATCTCTGGCCTCCTGACAGCAGCCTCCCCAGGCCGGATGGAAGACCGAACTGAGGCAGATGCGAAGCACCCAAGAATCCCTGAATCTAATTTTAGCCAGGCAGCCCTGCCTCCCCTGCTGACAGGGACAGAGCAGAGAGAGGGCGGAAGCCTGGCCTCCCCAGCTTGGGGGCATCAACTGGCAGGGGACTACCCCAGGAATACATGGGGTCTTTGCAGGAGAGACCCTGCAGCTCCCACAGAGGCAGAGGCCGGGCCAGGGAGCGACCCAGCTGAGACGGTTGGGTTGAGTGCACATCTGGATTCAATACGGTGTGTTTCCTTGCCCCAAAGAGGGATGACAGGCCCTAAGAGCTCAGAGCTGTCCTTATTCTCTCCCCACTGCACATCTCAGAAGGCCCCAAATGGACCTGTCACTCCAAATGTGGTGCCCAATTCTGCATGGAGGTACAGCCCTGTCCTGCCCATGAACCTCACTCTGGGAATAGCTGAAGAGCTCCAAGAACCTCTGTGTCCTGTGGGGACTCTATAGGAGCGGGGGCAGTGGAGAGAGGGGAGAGGGAGTCCAGGCTGGGGTCCCTGGGACCACAGGGCAATCCTCTCTGGGTAGGCAAGGACACTGAGGCCCAGGAAGGGACCAAGCCCTGGCCAGGGCCAGCCCAACAGGTGTAGCAAAGGCAGGACCTGAACCCTGGGCTCCCTCTCCTGTGATTTCCATGGGCAGAGCAGTACCACCCAGCCCACTGCCACAGTCACCAGGCCCTGAGAGCAGAATGTCCAGGGCCATGGAAACCAGAGATGGCTGGTACCAACCGCAGCTGGGCAGACCCTCCTCCCAGCCACCAGCAGCCCTGTTCACAGGTGGAGCTGAGCAGGCAAGGTCTTACACCCCATCCCAGCACCTGCAATGCATGCATGTATGTGAACATGTGCACACACACATACACACATACACACATATATGCACACATACATACAATACACATGCACAATATGTACACACACATACATATATACACACACATACGCACAATATATATAGTATACACATACACAGTATACACATACACAATGTACACATACATAGAATATACACACAATATATGCACACACATACAATATACACACATATAACATATGCACATGATATATACACACATACATACCCTATACATGTACACACACATGCACACAATATATATGTACGTACACATATATATGTACACATACAATATACACACAATATATGCATGCATACATACAGTACACACACACATATACACTATATATGTACACACACACACACACACACACAAAGAAGATCACGCAGAGGACCAGGAGGGGCAAGGGCTTGACTAACCCCCTGCTGCCCTCCACATTGGGTCTCTGGAGAGGAGCTCTCCTGCCTCCAGTAACTTCTGAGCAGACCACAGTACTCCAAAGAGGTTCCAGGGGTTCCAGATTTCTCAGTAACTGTCCCGAAGCAGGGACTGAAGGGTGTCCCCTGTGAACTAAGGCCCCTGATTCTCCCAGAGCAGGGCTGGTGGAGGGGTCTCCTCCCCATGTGTTTTGTGCTGGGGTTGTCCTTTCATCTAGGAGGTCCTTTTTTTTTTTTTTTTTTTTTTTTTCCGGTCCTGGGAATTGAACCTGGGGATACCTTACATTGAGCTAGATCACCAGTTCTTTCGTTTAAATTTGAGACCCTGTCTTACTAAGTTGCTTAGGGTCTCACTAAGTTGCTGAGGTTAGTCTCCAACTTGTGATCCTCCTGCCCTTCCCTGCTCCTGGAGCCAGACCAGCCTGGCTTGGGGCCCTAGAGGCTGCCTCTGTAAGGCAGGATGCATTCTTAATCCCACTCACTGACGGCCTGGGGACCTCAAGTGTCTGTCCTAGCATGGGACAGCGGAAGGGAAGTGGCTCCATTCTCTCTCCTGCCCCTTTCTAATGACAGCAGTTTCATGCCATTCTGCAAAAATGGCTTTCCTGGCCAGGCACAGTGGCACACACTTAAAATCCCAGTGGCTTTGGAGGCTGAGACAGGAGGATCATGAGTTCAAAGCCAGCCTCAGCAATTTAGTGAGTCCCTTAGTAACTCAGCAAAACCCTGTCTCTTAGTAAAACATTTTTTAAAAAGGGCTGCAGAGGGGCTGGTGTTGTGGCTCAGTGGTAGAGCACTTGCTTAGCATGTGTGAAGCACTGGATTCAATTCTCCACACCACATACAAATAAATAAAATAAAAGTTCATCAACAACAAAAAATATTTTTAAAAAGGGGGGCTGGGGATGTGGCTCAGTGGTTAAGTGTCCTTGGCTCTATCTCCAATTCAAAAAAAAAAAGTCCTTTCTCCCTCCCACCCTGTGTTCCTCCTACCCATGTGGTGGTATCCAGCCACCTCTGCTGGACCCTGACCATCTAGCTTGGGGCTGCCTCTCAAACCCTGTCACTCACCTAGCCAACTCCACAGCCTCTGCATGTGGCCTTCCTTTCCCAAAACACCCTCCTGCCGGGCCTCTTGATGGATTCCTGCTCCTCTCCCAGGACCCAACCCAAGGCCCCCTCTTCCAGGAAGCCCTCCCTTCTCTCCCTTGCAGGCAGCCAGTCTCTAACCAGGGTCACCCCCACTCCTTGTGATGACGAGAAAGGTTGCCAACTGAACAAAGCAGACAGGCATGTGTTGGAAGGGGGTGGGGACAGTCAGTCATACCTGGGGAGGAGAGGACCACAGCCCTGGAAGAGCCCCAGCTCATTGGGCTAACACCCAGAGTGTGACATCCCTGGGACAATGATGACACTGCTTGCTTATTACAAAATATCTTTTATTGATAAAATAGCTCAGACTTTTTAAAAACGCCCGCATGTCACGAGGGGGCCACACAAAAGACGAGACAGCAGATGGTCACATCAGTCCCTCCCCTGGGCCCCCTATCAGCCACACCCCAAGCAATGTCCTGGTCTCACAACTGCAACCAGCCAAGGATCAAGCTGGGCTCTTTTTGGTTCCCACCATTATCTCCATCCCAGATCATCCCTTGGTGCCTTCCAGATCTGGCAGGTTTGTCAGAGTGCCAACAAGCTATGTGGTTCAGCCCACCTCACCCCCACACTGAGAGGCACAAGTCAAGCAGTCCCTGGGGAAGACTGGAATCTGTGCTTTATAGACTGTTCTGGGTTCCAGGATCTTGGGTGGAGGAGAGGACCAGAAGGGAGAGCCCCTCAGCTCAGGGCAGCACTATTGCTGGGTTCCCCACCATTAATAAGGCATGGGATGAGTTATGCTTCACAAGAACCCACGTGCAGCTCAGAGACCTGCTACGCATCACAGGCGGGGGCTCCCCCAGCAGTCTACGGGACCTCACTTGGCCTGCTCCAGCTTCTGCACCCCACCTGGGGGGCTCTGCCTCCCTCCTCGGGCTCTCAGCTCAGACTGCTTCCCTGGTGTGGGTATTTTAGCTGTCTTCAGGAAAAATTTGCCTGTTTGATGACAAAAGACTCATTCCCTCCTGGGGTGGGAGCCAAGCCATGCAAATCCTCTTGGTGTTGCAGGTGACACATTGAGAAACTGTCACCCGGCATCATAACTCAAACCTTTGTGGGCAGAAGAACACCTTCTCAAAGAGATCCTATAACTTCAAATAGCCGTACTGTGTGCCGCTCTCTGCTTCCAGTTTGGGGTAGGAATTCACACACCCCAGGGACAGAACAAAAGTCTACAGGAACTCGGGTGGCGGTAAACACAGAGGAAAGGGGATTTTATATCACCGGATAATCACATTTGATGGTGCTCTAGCTCGTTCCCCATGGAGCTCAAAGCTTTCTGCAAAGCCTTTCATCTCCTGTAGCAAGTGGGCGGTGAGCTATTGTCACCCTGCATTTTGCAGGGGATGAATGCCAATGATCGGGATCTCCCATGAGGCAGAGGCCAGGCCTCCAGACCTCCCAACAGAGACATCCATGTGCCTCCCAGAGGGGTGTCAGGTGGGGAAGCCAATGCCCAGTTCTGGCCTTTAAAGAAGCCACAGGCAGAGGCAAGGGGGAGAGATGGGGCCAGAGAGTACCACCCCATAACCCCCCATCCCAGCACCAGGGAGGACCACGGTGCCCCACGTGGGTGAACAAGCTTCGTTTTTTCATCCTCCTCAGCAGCAGGCCCTCCAGGGGAAAGTGGAAGGCAGACTTCCTGCTCTTTGGAGGGATCAGGGGATTGGGGGTGCAGAAGAAACAAAAACACCCCAAGAAAATGACCTGCCAAGGCACACAGGGTCCTCAAGAAAGGGAAGCCCACCCATCAGCCTGCAGGGACCTGGTGCAGAGGTGCTCTATTCTGACCTGGTCACCACATTCAGGAAGGTCTGCGCTTTGCCCATCTGCCTGTGCTCAGGCAGGGGGAGAAGAGGTCCCCACAGCAAAACCAGCAAGGGACACTTCAGATGGACCCTTTTCAACAGCACCTCTGCCCTCTCCCCCTCTAAGGGGACTCCTAGGATGATACCTGAAGGAACTGCGCAGGGACCAGAGAGCCCCAAGAGACAGCCACACAAAGCAGGGCAAGAGACAGGCTGGCCCTGGCACCAACCCCACGCGGGCACAGCAGGCAGGCTCACCAGGCCGTCTGGGTCCACTGGCGACAAAGGATCCTTCGGAAGGCACGACGAAAGTCCTGGTTAAAGATGGTGTAGATGACGGGGTTCAGGGAGCTGTTACAGTAGCCGATCCAGAAGAAGAACTGGAAGAGGCCGTGGGGCACCTTGCAATGCTGCGGGCAGATGGCGCCCAGGCTGTAGCTGAAGAAGAAAGGGAACCAGCAGAGCACAAAGACGCCAATGACCACGGCCAGCACGAAGGTGAACCGTTTCTCCCGGGTCAGCTGTGCCCGTCGACGCCACCACTGCCCACCCACAGCACCCGCACCCCTGCCCAGGAGCACCTGGCCACGTAGAGTGGCCAGCACCCGGGAAGCCTGTGGCTTCTGCAAAGGTGGACTGCAAACTGAGGCAGAAGATGCTGGCACTGACTGAGGGTCACACTCCTCCTCCTCTTCCTCTTCCTCAGCTTCCTCCTCTGGAGATGCCCCACAAAGGTCCCTCTGCTGGCCCTGCTCTGCCTTGGGAAGGGCAGTCCAGCTGGGGGGCAAGGCCCTGCTCCCAGGCTCTGCAGGGGCCTCCCCTTCCTCTTTTCCTCCAGCAGGTTTGGGGTGTCCATTGGCCTCTCCAGTAGAAGACAGAGGAGAGGCCAGTGTTGGCACCTTGGCTGAGGCTGGAGTCCCCTTAGGGACAGGACGGGACTGCTTCGACTCACCCATGCCTGGCCCCCCCTTGGTCCCAGGACCTCTGCGGTGGCTACGTTTGGCAATCAGGTAGATGCGCAGGTAGACGAGAATCATAATGAGGCAGGGAGCAAAGAAAGATCCGATGCTGGAGGCTAAGATGTACCAGGCCTCTTGGTTCAGCTTGCACTGGGGACGCCCGTGGGGCTGGGGGCCCTGGTCGCCCTTGTAGATGAGGGGCGGCAGCGAGATGACGGCTGCGATGAGCCACACGATGAGGATGATACACTTGATGCGGCGCGGTGTGCGCTTGGAGTTGTACTCCAGCGCGCGGCTCACCGCCCAGTAGCGGTCCAGGCTGATGGCGCACAGGTGCACGATGGACGAGGTACAGAAGAGCACGTCGAGCGCCAGGTACACCTCGCACCATGTGCGCCGGAAGTACCAGTAGCCAAGGAGCTCGTTGGCCAGCGAGAAAGGGATGATGAGCGTGGCCACGAGGATGTCAGCGGCAGCCAGCGACACCAAGAACAGGTTTTGCGGTGCACGCAGCGAGCGGCTGGTCAAGACAGCCAGGATGACCAGCGCGTTGCCGAAGATGGTGAAGAGGATGAGGAAGGTGATGGCAGCCGCGATGGCAGCTGTGGCCTGCACGGAGTAGGGCTCCTGGTGGTCCATGGTGGGGCCGGACATGGCCAGAGGCAGCGCTGCTCGCCAAGCGGGCGCGGCGGGAGAAAGCACCCCGGCTGGGTTAGACGCAGGGATGTTCCCCGTGGCGATGCTGAAGGCGCTGGAGCCCCATGGCCCGGCTGAGCGGTGCCTAGGAGGTCCAGGGACACCCGGGGCCAGCCACCGCCCTCCTACATCCTCTTCCACCGGCGCCCAGCGTCCCTGCCGTCTGCCCCAGAGAAGTTTTCCAAGTAGTCCCGCGATCGTCCCCGTCCCGCCCGGGACTGCAGGAAAGTAGCGCCGTTGCGCTACAAGGTAGCAGGATGCACAGCCGAGCGCAGGGCCCAGAGAACCCGACTGGGGGTGCCCCGCGGTCCTGGGAGGAAGCGCATAGACAAGGAGCTCGCTCGGCTCGCTAGCTCCTGCCCGGAGCCGCGCTTGCAGGCAGCCCGCTGCAGCAGGGGAGTGGGGAGGAGAGCGGGAGCAGCGGGAGGAGGGAGGAGACTGGAGGAGGAAGAGGGAGGGGAGGGGGTGGGGCGGGCGATCGGACCGAGGGTGGGTGGAAGGTGCACTTTGCAGGAGGGCGGACGTGTCGCACGCTGCCTCCCCGCACCCTGGCCTCCGCCTGGCGCCCCTACCCCTTTCTCCCGGCCACCGTGCGGAGGGAGGCCAGAGGTTCCAGTCTGGGATCTTAGGGACTGTGGGAAGGATGAGTGCAGAAGAGGAAAGGTCGGCGGTGCGTGCGGGGACCCAGCAGGTCGCTGAGCTGCTCGTCAGCGGGCACTGAGAAGGGTCCACTTTTCTGCAGACTGCGAGGCTGGGACGCGAGCACCCAGGTCAAGGGCGGAAGATGAGAGCTGACTCTCCTCCTGTCGCCCAGAGAAGACTGTGGGGGAGTTTTGGGGCTCTGGAGCATAATAAACCACACCCCGGCAATGAGGAAACCTAGCGGAGAGGGTGTGGGAGCAGGGAGACTGTCCCGAATCCCTTGCTCCACCCCGACTGGACTCGAGGGACCTGCAGAGTACGAGGCGAGCGTCTCCGGGTGGCGAGCGCCCCCTGCTGCCGCCCGCGTGCTGGGACAGTGGGCGGCCCGTGGGCGATCTGCGTCCTGAAGGCGCTAATAGGCCCTCAGTGGGAAGCGGCCGCTCAGCCTGGGATTTAGGACTTCCGTTTTTCTGTTGCTGCTTCACTTTTCTTCATTAAGGGCAAAGGAGGTAAGAAGGGAACTGGTGTGCACTCAAAGCTGCAGCTGAGACAGGCTAAGGTTTGTATGGGGACATGGCGATCTCCAGCATTTTGACCAATGGGAAGAGGAGGTCCCTCCCCGGGCGCACAGCGAAGAGACCCCAGTACGGATCAGGGATGGGGTCTTTTTTTCTGGCAGTTAGGAAAAAGCCGGCCTCCTTGGCAGTGGTGAAGGGAGGAGCTTCCTTGTGCCCCCTACTCCCGCAGGTACCCATCGCAACCCCCTGGGGTGGCCGTGGAAAGAGGATTGGGTACGAAGAAGTTGCACACTAAGACGCCTCCACACGCCCGCCTTCAAAGAACTGTTGAGCTACAGCTTTCGCTGAGGTACCCTCCTCCCCGCACTGTCCCTGCAGCTACTGTCACCAGGGCCAGAATGGGCAGCTCCAGGGCGCTTGCTTTTTTATGGTCCTGGATGCCATAAACCCCAGCTGGGCTTCCTGATTTGCAGTCCACAGCTCTGCTGGGCATCATCTTTGCAAATAAGCATCAATCCACTCTGAAAGCGAGGTTCTCCCACAAGCCCCCCAACACGAGCCAGCCTACTGGCTGGAGCTTCACTTCCAGCCTGCCCACCTCCATAGGAGCAAGACATGTGACCTCTGGGTGGCAAGTCTTGCCCCTACCCAGGCTCACACAGGGAGTACCCAAACCAGTTACCTGGCCACAAGGGGGTGCTGCCATCAGGTTTCTCTTTGATCTCCTGCTGACCCACCATCCGGTCATACCACCTAGCTGATTGCTACAGCCTGATGGGATGGCTGCTGCCTGCTCTGCCCACTCCAGGTTTCACCCTGCAGCAGACCACTCCAGAGAGGTTTTATGGATGGACTTCCCACTGAATGGACCTGGGAGGGCATGCACCCACCAATACCAGGGATGGAGGTGCCCCAATCGCCCCCTCACTGAGGAAGGGTGAACATGGCTATGGGGACCTGGGAACAGCCACTAAAGCAAGTTCCTGCCTGTCCCCATTCCATTATTCCTGCAGAATCTGGGCACCCTGAAGGGGCACCTTTTCACCACCCCCAACATACTCAGGTTGAGCAGAAAGCATCTCCCCAGACCAGCATTTCCCTTAAAAGGAATCTTCCTTAAAGAGCCAGGCCTGCAGAATGCTATGGGAACTGAGGCCAGGGTTTCCCCTCTCCCTCCTGCTGTGAATCTCTGCTGAAGGATGCTCACTTGGGTCTTCCTTGAAGGGGCACCTCCAGCTCTACCAAGTGCCAGGCCATGCCAGGTACACCTACTGGACACCAGCCCAGATGGGCACAGCCAGAGGGAGAGTCTACAGGCTGACAGACCTGGGGAATGCTCACCTGAAGCTGGAAGGGTACCCCAGTCTCTGTGTGCTCTGTTGTCACCGCTGTCACCCTCACTCCCATGAGTGCTGTGTTGGAAACCTCCCTCTGTCCAAGGTGGCGGGAGCTACTGCAGTTCTGCTCCTCTCTATGGCTTTCCAACCCCCCATACAACAGGGCTGCAGGTGCCCCCAGAAAGTCTTCAGCTCTTCCCAAACCGGATCTGACTTCCTCTGTCTTCCTCTGTCCACCTTCCTGTTCCACCAGCACAGGCAGAGTTCAGTCCCAAACCCCCAACAGCCAGTGGCAGTGGCCTCCTAGAGCATTCCCAGCTGCATGGGGAAGTGGACAGTCAGGACCCTGCCCATCAGCTAGGGTCGCCCACCCCTGGACAACTCCTGAGTTCCCACACCGCCAGTCCTTTCCAAGACTGTTTGTTCTGCTGGAGACCCCTCCTCACCCTTCCTTCCATCTTCAAGGTCGACTGGCTTGTCACCACCCTCCCAGGCAGAGGAAGGGCCTCTCTTCTCCAGGTTTCCTGATGTCATGCACACACCAGACTTCCACAGGAACACGTCACATGTAGATGCCATACCTAGACAGGGTGCGACGGGGTCACTGCTTCTGCCCCCTCCATCACAGCAAACGCCACTTTCCTATCCCCACATCTGGCCCAAAGTTGTTGGGTGGTGAGGGACAGTGGCAGCAGGTATGATACCCATGGACACCGACGAGTCATGCCCAAGTGAAGGTACCCCAAGGGATGTCCTTGGAATGAGGAACCCAGGGGAAAGATGACCTCTCCTATAAGTGATGCCACTTTTTTCAGAGAATGGTAAGACAATTGCCCCTGACCCGGCTGGTAGAGCATACAGAGATGGGTGACATCTTAGTTGAAAACCCTGGGTCGCTTCTTCTCCAGGCCTGAGAGGCGAGGTGCTGCCCCCAGATCCCCTGCCGGCCCCAGTGGCTCCCAGCACTGACCCCCCGCATGGGGTTGCACACCCTGCTTCCCCATATGCCCCAGCCTCTCAAGTCCGTGGGACCCTCTTCTCAGAACGCCCCGCGTGACCCAGCTCCCGGCTTCCCAGGCCCTCGAGTCATCTCGCCCTGTCATTACCCACCTGGCAAAACCCCAGACCGGTCCAACCTCAGTCATCCTCCCACATCCCGCCGTTGACCAAGCATCTGCTTTTTCCGGAGTAAAACACACTGCATCGACCCGGCTGAGCTTGAAATTCACCAGACTCCCCCAGGACTCAGCCCTCCCACCCTAACCCCCCTCCCGCCCGCGCATGCGCACACACGCAGGCAACGGAAACCCTCCAGCCGGTCGACCACCACGCCCACCGGCACTGAGCTCAGGCTCTGGGCTCTGTTAGAAGGACAGGTCCTCCGGGCCTTCAGTTGTTCCCTGTCGTCCGTCACTACCTCCCCTTCACATCGCCAGCCCTTCTGCCCCTGTGCCAGCTCCAACCTTCTGCATCCAGGCCCTGTCCCTGATCCTCTTGCTCCCCGCTGAACCCCAAGGAGGAGGCCCCTGCGGCTGGCCCTCCACAACCACTTCCAGTGGGTCACCACGTACAAGGCCGGTTTCTGGCTCCTCCTCTTCTTAGTTTCTCAGCAGAATGGGATGCAGGGGACCACTCCCTTTTCTTGGAACACAGTTTCTTTTTATTATTATTATTTGTTCTTTCAAGATATACATGAGAGTAGAGTGTGTTTTGACATATACGCACGTAGAGTATCTCTTATTCTAATTAGGACCCCATTCTTGTGGTTGTCCATGATGTGGAGTTTCACTGGCCGTATATTCATATATGAGCATGGGAAAGTTCTGTCCAGGTCATTCTACTGTCTTTCCTAGGTGCCGGCCCCCATAACAGGACGCTCAGGCGGTTTCATCCAGCCGTGACTGCCCTCCATCTGCTGGAATGTGCCCACACTGCAGCCTGCTCTCCTGCCCTGCCCTCTACCCCACGCCCCAGCCCCTGGGCCCACCCAGTCTCTGACCCTCCCAGTGAGGTCTCCTGCCATCTCAGACCTAGTATAACTGCTTCCTGTCCTGGCTTCTGTGGTTCCCGGTGCTATAGATGGCACTGCCGTCCACGCAGGCCTGTGCCCTTGCCCAATGCAACTGTGTTATACTCCCCAAAAAGATTCTCAAATACCATCAGGAAGGAGAGTCAGCCCCATCCTAAATTCCTTCCCCTCCCTGTAAATGCTGGCCATGAAGGAACTGGAGCGTGATCCCCCGGCACACCACTTTTAGGTGTATGGGTGGTCGTTGCTGGCCAGCTAAAAATAAAGGCTTCTTTTGGCTTTATGTGAACAGCTTGGATGATCTTGTTTTCGTTGTGTATAACAACTGTATCACTTCTTTGCATGACTGCAGTGGCCACCTGCTCTACTGCCAAACTGGTTTCCATGGAGCATCCAGAATGATTTTGAAACCTCAAGACAGAGCTTGTGGATGACTTCCTTAGAACCCCCCTGCAGTGCCTCCTGCTGCTCTCGGAATGACCCCCCTCCCAATCTCCACCGGACCTGGCCCTGCCCACTTCCCCCACCTCCTTACATAACCTAGCACACCTTGCATCTTCCTGCCCCAGGGCCTTTGCACCAGCAGCTATTTCCCTGAATCTTCCCAAGTAGCCTCCTCCTATGATTCAGGTCTCAGCTGAAATGCCACGTCCTCAGAGTGGCCCTTTCTGACCAACAACCTAAAGAAGGGCTCCTCCCCTGTCACTTGTCAACAGCAGATGCCTTATTTGCCAGGTTATTCTCCAACCCTCTCTCCATCCCTGATAAGCTTCATGAGATATTAACCCTACCTTAATATGGTGCCCATAGCAGCCTGCCTGGCCCCTAACGTTCAGTAAATGTTTGCTTAATTAATGAAGTGATGAGTGACCCCACATCGCTCTGTGGCTGGGGACTGAGCAGGTGAGGAGGCCGGATCCCTGGGAAGGAATGCTAGCCCAATGGGCTCTAGTTAACCCCCAGTGCCCCATGCCCATCCCACCATCCCCCAGGCTGGGGCTCCAAAGGCTGGCCCAGGACAGGACCACCAGGCACTGCACAGGGTGGGGCTGGAGAACAAGACTGGGCCCAGAGCTGGCCTGGGGACCAGGCTCTGCAGTGACAGGTGACTTCGTGGGGAAGGATGTGACAAGGGCAGCCTTGTTCATGCACTTCCAAAGAGGGAGGTCTCCAGTCTCAACCAACCCCATCTTGTGGAGAATCCAGATTTAGAGACCAAGAGCCACTTCCCGCAGGGGCTCACAGTGGGCAGCCTCATGGTACCAAGCATGCCACCTTCTCTGACCCAGCGTGGCTCCCAAGGGACCCCAGCCCAGTGCTGGAGAGGTCCATAGGTGCAAGGCAGTCACCCATTTCTGATAATTGGGGTACTACCTGCAATTATCCGGTACCCTGGGGTTGACCCAATGTTTCTGCCCGGGGTCTCCTGTGGGGCTGTTACCCTTCTAGGGGCACCCATTCTGCATATCACAGACTGACCCCTTGCCCCAAGTCCAGAGGCAAGAAAAGGGTCAGTCCTCCTGCCCACCGCCCCCCCCCCACGACCTTTCCCTGAAGCTAATGCCCAAGACTCGGCCCCTGTTCCATTTCAGAACTCTAGACTGAAACCCAAGGCAGACCAGGGGCAGAGGCTGCAAAGGCCTGTGAGCATGCCCTTGTGTCCCCCCACAGCCCCAGCACACGACCACTCCAGGGGTCTGGCAACAGCTGAGTTCTCCCCAGAACTTGAGGTCACCTCTCATCCCTCCATGTGCCTCCTTGAGCAAGTCCACAGCCTTCAGGAAGACTCTTTCCTCCTCTGGGAAGTGGTCTAACCCCCAGGGGCCCTTCACACTGCAGCCAGGAGGGTTGTTTCCACATGTGTGGGGTGATCAGCACAGCGTGGCATATGCAGAAAGCACCCAACTTTATTTGTTTTCCCCCCAAACAGCTGAGGTTCCTGGCATCACTGGCTCCTGCTCCCCTCCCGCCCCAGCGCAGGACTTCTTTGACCTTTTGGAAGGCCCCAGAACGGTGCCCTGGGGACTGAGGGGGCTCTTGCCCAGGCCCACACACTGGCACACAGACTTTCTCTGCTCCTGACACAAACCTCCCAGGGAAGGCCAGGAGCTTGGGAAGAGGAGGAGTGAAGCTTGACTGAAGGACAAGCAGAGTGACCCCAGCCCACCCTGTCCAGGGCCTCCTCTGGCTGAGCTCCTTAAGGGCAAGGCTCCTGGAAACTTATCTGGGTTCTTGCTGAGGTTCTGCCTCTTCCTGGTCTTCCCACTGGTGGTGCCCCCTGGCCACAGTCCTCCTGCTCTGCAGAGGAGAGAACTAGGCTCTCGGAGATTCCTGGAGAGCAGGGTTGGAGACCAAGGCTGCAGAGCAACATCCTTAGCATCTGGACATGACGGGCAGGAGGTTGTTCTGGGGTCAGAGCCCCAGGACTCCTGTCTGAGGCCTGACTCCAAGACAGAGGTAGGGGCAGCACCATCTGTCCATGCTGGGGGGTGGGCCTCAGCTATAGGAGGGCTCCCAGGGGTCCTCAGGCCTAGAATGTGCTTCTTCCTCCTGCCTCTCAGGATCCTGGCCCTGGAAAATGTTTCCTCCCTTTCTCTGCATCCTCCAGGGCTAGAGCAAAAGTCAAGAGCAAGCAGAACTAGGCCTGCCTTCTCCTGTGACAGAACCTCTATCCCTAGGAGCCCCTGGGGAACATGATGGGAGAGGACAGAGGGAGGGACAGAAGACAGGGATGCTGCCCAGAGGGGCTCAAGGTTTGGTGAACCAGTTCTTCCAGGCAGAATGTGTCCTCCCCATTTGGGGACAGAGGCCACAGGCTCATGGGGACAGAGGCCACAGGCTCAATCTCTGGACATTCCTCTGAAGGGAATTCTGGGTACACAGTCTCCTGGCAGAGCTGGGCTCCCCAGAGCAGGCACTGGCTGGTCTCCTGCCTCTGGGGACGGATGTGCGGTGGACTCTTGGGCCAGCCAGGGCAGCTCTGGAGCAGTATCAGGTGCTCCTGCTGCAGGCCCTGGGGAGGGAGCTAGTGTCTGAGCTGGCCTCACCAAGGCCTCCACATGGAGCTTCCTCTGGGCAGGAAGCTGCCCGCCATGTGGGCTCTCCACAGGCCCAGCAGCCGCACGCTGGCTTCCAGCCCTAGGGCTGCGGGGGTCAGGGCTCCTGGGTTCCACTGACAGCGCCTCCAGAAGTCTTTGCAGTTGTGACCTGGAGTCAGGGGTGGGACTCCTACCTTTGCTGTCATGCTGGAACCCTGGAGCAGGAGAGACAGGAGGTCAGGTCCAGAATCAGAGGGAGAAGGTACATGGTCCACCTGCAAAGAGCCAGGGCTGGCTCCAGCTCTACTCCAGGGGTGCCCAGCCCAACTCACAGGGGCGATGACCAGCCAGGTCCTGTTAAGCCACTGCCTATCTTCAAGACCCAAACTCCCACAGTTACCCCCTCCCTCCCCACACGGCCCCTGAAATCACCACCAGAAGATCCCGCTGTTCAGACTCCAAGACCTCCCCTCGGGCCCCGGGAAGCCCTGACAGTTAGCCCACCTGAACTATCACCACAGCCTTCATCTTCCAGACCCTTCCTTGAGCTGCTCTCTGTTGCTCAATTGCTTAGGACCTTCTGAGTTGCTAAGGGTGACCTCAAACTTACAACCCCACCTCCATCTCCTAGGTTGTTGGAATTACAAGCTTGCACCATCACCCCCAGTTTCTGTGTATCTAAGTATTTTTTAAATGTTTCCCCCATAGAAGTTTTCTAAAACTTGTGTCACGTTTATTCCTTGGGGCCTTATTTTTATTGTCAGTATCATAATGATCTCTATCAAAAGTTCTATTTTCTAAGGGTATATGGAAGTATAATTGATTCTTATGCAGTGATTGCATTTATCTTTTAAAATTATAGTTCTAGTAATTTGTTTATGGATTTTGCTGCTTTTAATGTAATCATCTATGATTAGTGACAATTTTTACTTCCCTTACTGTCCTTAAACCTTGCTTCTTTCTCTTGTCATATTGCAATGGCTAAGACTGCCACTACAATATTTACTAATGGGACAATAGTGGGAAATTTTGTCTTGGTCCTAGTTTTAAAGTTTTAACATTAAAAAAGGATTTTGTTCTAGCTTTTTGGTAAATGTCCGTTATCTAGAGAGTTACCTCTATTTCTAGTTGCTAAGAGGTTTGCATCATAAATGAGTGTTAACTTGTTCCAATGCTTGTCCTACATGGATCATGGTAATCCTCTAGTGACCCCATCTACCTCTGCTACCTCATCTTCTACCACTTTACCCTCCCTGACCCCACTTCAGCACCAGAGCCTTCTCCAGCTTTCCCTCCCTTGTCACCCACCTCTCCCTTGAGAGTCAGGGACACTTGGGCTGCAGTCATAGAGCCTGCGGACCCGTGTGATATCCGAGGCACTCAGGTTCCATCGCTGGCCAATGTTGACACTGGAGGCCCAGAGCGGTATGATGGTGGGCTGCCCACGCCGGCTAAAAGCAAGCCTGGAACCCAGGGGTGGGACAAAGCAGTCACACTGGGGCTGGGAAGGCAGGGCAGGGGAAGGAGGTCAAGAAGAGGGATGCTCACCCCCCGTAGTGCAGCACTGAGGAGTAGTCATAGGGTGCCAGCATGTTGCTGCTCCGAGATTTGATAAAGTTGATTTCGAAGCCTTAAAAAAAAAAAAATGCAATCTGGAGATGTATAAAAAGAACCAGCAAGCAGACAAAGCGGGAATTTATAACCCACTTACGCTGAGGGTCTGAAACCACAGCTAAGTGTGCCATTTCCTGCCCTGGTCCTGGCCTCCTGCACACCTTCAGTGCCCTGCTCACTCCCAGCCCTGGGAGGGATCCAAACCATACCAGGTAATGCAGAAGCAAGGGACATGTGGCTGGCAACCACCACCTGCCAGTTCTACCTCCTTAAAGTCACCTTGTATGGGCTGAATCTTTGCGAATCCACAACTTCCACGAAGTCACAGGCTGATCAGTGTCCTGGATGCCCTGCACCATCTACTCTTCCAACCAGGGTTAAAGGTCTGCTATCCCACCCAACTGTGGTCATGAAGTCCCCCACCCCCCAGCAGCAACTCCACCTTGATCTCTGGGTCACAGGTCACAAACCCCCCACGCCTGCTAGGCAAGTGTTCTACCACTGAGCTACATACACCCCAGCTCCTCCCTCTTTTTATGAATATATTCAGGTACATTCACACATTTTCCCCAAGGTCAGCAGAGCCATGTTTAAAGGTTTCAACATAGCATTCCATGATTTTTTTTTACCCTTATTTATTTATATGCAGTGCTGAGAATTTAACCCAATGCCTCACACATGCTAGGTGAGTGCTCCACCACTGAGCCACAGCCCCAGCCCATAGCATTCCATGATTTTGAGAATTCCTGCAGTTTAACTCCAGAGCCTAAAGGAAGACATTAAAATGAAAACTGCAACAAACCTAAGTTGGGGATTTTTTTTATTTTGATTTGCTATTTGGTTTCTATTTCATGGTCATAACTGGAAACTTTGTATTAACTCGGCTTTTGCAAATGCAGAGTGTCTCAGGGCAAATGTTCCCAAGTATTCCAGGAGCACTTGAAGGGTGTGGTCTCAATTTGCTGGGTGCAGAGTCCTCCATCACTGCCACACACTCCCCTGCCTAGTCTCACCCAATCCTGCTCCTTTTGTAAGGTGTTACCCACATGCACCTGTCTCTGGACCTCAGATCCTTCCCTGTGGCCAACACCACAGTCCCAGGAGAGCTCCCACTTCTGGTCAGAGCCCTCTGCCTTCAGGAGTCCTCCGACTTTTCCCACACCTCCTTGGTACCCTTCCCACATCAGCCAGTTGTTCTTAGTCCTACCTCCCAAATAAGGCCACCCAGCCACAACAGCAGGAATCCCATATCTCTGGGATCAGAGGCCCAACACACAGCTGCTGCTCACTGGCTCCCCAATACCAGCTTCCTGAGCTTCCTCTGATGCTCATGCCTGTCAGTGCCCTTCTCATGCCCCAGCCCTGTAGTGCTACCCTGGGCCCCCTCACCTGGCGCACACAAACACCCTGCTATCTCCCAGCTCCCCTCTTGCTCAACTCACCCAGCTGCCATGCTCAGGTGACTGACGGGGCCAGTGAGAAGAAATGAGACAAGCAGATGGCAACACTCTTGCTCAGGCATAACTACCGGGGCAGGTGAAGGCCTGGAGCCCAGAGCAAGGGCAACTGGACCACTCTCCAGGTACCAGAGAGAAGGGGGAACCCCATTTCCCCATGGGGTCAGGCAGATGGTGGGGAGGATGGACAACCTCCCCCAAGGGAGGTGGACAATGCCCTGGCCTGAGCTGCTGCCCCAGGCCCAGCCTGGCTTACCTGGGAGGATCTCATTCCAGTTGACACGGATATAGTGATCCCGATCGGCCCTCGAATGCTCATGCCAGAAGCCCAGCACATGCATGAGCTCATGCAGGACAATACCCCGGCCTCTCCGGAGACAGGCAGGCGCCAGGGACACCACCTGCATCCCTCCGCTGCGCCCTACTCCTGAGAAGCACCTGCAAGACCATGAGGCTCAGAGGTGAGGGAACTCGGTTCACCTGGACACCTGTAACACATTTACTACTGAAAAAAGACCCAAGACCTGCCCAGACACACAGCAGAGCCTTCAGGAGATGTGGGCTCTGTAGACAAGGGCCCAGCACCCAGCCTGTCCCCAGCTTCAACCCTGGGCCCAACTCTCCTGGGACAAACCCCTCAGGGTGGGCAGGGGGAGTCTGAGCACAGGAAGAGGAGCTGGGAAACAGGTCATTGACCACATCTGGGTCTACTGGGCTGGGCACAGAAGCAAGCTGAGACCCCAGAAGCACTCACCCAGACATGGGGATGATGGAGATGAAGTCTCTCTGGCCCTGATAGGCGACAAACCTGATGCAGGTAACACGTTCGAACTCAGCGAGCGCCTCCAGGATGACCTGGCGGCTGGGCTCATCTGGGGAAGACACACCCTGGCTAAACCCCCAGCCAGGGTGCCAGAGCCCTCCCAGCCGTTGAAGTCCACATGGGGGCTGGAGATAGGGCTTCCAGCTCATCTCCCCAAAACTGTCAAGAGATAGCAGCCTCAGGGAAGAAGACAGACCCTAGCTGTATGACCATGTGGCTAGCCTGCAGGGACCAGACAGTTCATGGGGACCCTCTCCATCTCTTCTTCCAGATTTCAATGCTCCCAGCTCAGGAGGCCCTGGGAATAAAAGGACCCTCGTAGAAGGGCCCATTGGGTAGGATGTGGCCACACAAGGAACGGGGGAAGCCCCAGACAGAAGCTCTGTGCAGGAGGAAGGGGAGGGGCCACCCACTCACCATACTTGCTGGAGAGCAGGAAGGGGACCTCTACAGCACCACTGGCACTCTTGGGCCACTTGTTGCTGGACACTGACAACAGTCTGAAGGGACTCTGAGGAGAGAGGGCATCTCAGGATCTCTAGAAACACAGGCCACCCAGGCTTTGTGCCCCCCAAGGGTGCCACACCCCAGGCCACCAGAGCCCTAAAGGTGTGCGATGTGGGTCATGGGTGTGTGGGGATGGGGCAGCCATTGGAAGAGGGACAGAAGCACGGGAAGTGATCAGGCCAGGCATGTGGGTTTTGTTTTTTTTTTTAAGGGATTGAACCAGGGGTGCTTTACCACTGAGCCACATCCCCAACCTTTTGAGACAGGGCCTCACTAAGTTGCTGAGGCTGGCCTTGAACTTGCAATCCTCCTGCCTCAGCCTCCCTAGTTGCTAGGATTATAGGTGCCACCACCACCACACTTGGTACTAGCCATGTGAATTTTGATGCTCAACACGCAGTCCTTGGTCCAGGAGGTCACAGAAAAAAGACCCAAGACCTGCCCAGACACACAGTTTGTGACTCATTCTATTAAGGAGATAAAAAGAAGAGTGGTCCCTGAGATTGACCAGGCCTCCCAGAGCTGAGCTCCCACCAGCAGCCCCACCCTAGCAGAGCAGTTCCACCCTCAGAGTAGCCATGAATGTGGAAAGGGGATGGGGACAGGGACTTCAGAGTAATGCTTCAGAGTAATGCCTGGCCCTGGCAGTTCCTCTATTTTTCCACCAACCAGAACTCTTCGAAGTGTGAGCTCCACAGCTCCCAGCAGTCCCCCCTCAGAGGCCAAATGGGGCTGCCTGAGTGTGCTCCAGGAGGGGCACATGACCAACTCTCCCACTGGCCCCCGCTCCTGCCCCTGGGCTCTGTGTACCCATGCTGGCCTTTGGCTCTCTAGCGCAGCCATCAGGGTCTGACAGCCAGGTGCCCCTTCTTCCCATTGCCACATTGTCCCGCTCAGGAGCCTCCTGCCAAGTGGCTTAAATACAGTGACTCCTGAACAGGTGTCCTTGCCCCCAGCAAGCCAGTCCCCCAGCCTCCTCCCTTCTCACTTGGCCCTCAGTCCCTTCCATGGGGCTCCTTATTCTGGCTGCCCCTTCCCCAGTCATTGTGGCCACCCAGCTCCCCGAACCCTGCCTCTCTGTAGCCTGTGATCGTGTCTTCTCCAGTGCTTCCTGAGTACCTGCCCTGGCAGGACACCAAGCGGGGGCCTGAGGGCTCAAACCTCCTCCTCCAGGAAGCCCTCTTGAGCTGAGGCTAGTGCCACTACAGCTGTCAGCCTCCCTCAGTTCAGGCTACTTGTTCCTAATAGAACAGTCACCCTGCCCTTGGCAAAGAGGTGTCTATCCAAGGATGAGAAACAAAGCTGGATCCCTCCTGGTTACGCTGCCTAGACACCAAGGGGCAGGCACAGAGGGCACTGTCCATACGTGGGCACACTCACCGGCCGGATGATGTCCCCCTCCACAAGGAAACTGCTGTCTGGGGTCTCCTCCGGGATGAGCCCTGGGAGGAAGGGAGAGGGGGATGTGTGTTGGAACACAAGTTCTAGGGACAGGCCCTGCAGAGGCCTCCTGTGTGACCTCAGGCAGGTCACAGGGCCCCTATGAGTCCCAGCCTACAGATGCATGTGATGCCTCTTAGCCCGATGGCATCCACCCCCTACTCAAACACAACCCAGAGCAACCACCATCCTGCAATCCAGTCCCAACTCCAGGTCCTCTGCTGTCAAGGGGTGACCTCCCAGGGTTGTCTCCACCACCACTCCCGCCCAAGTCCCGCTCCTCAGGACATGCTCTCTCCTGCTCACCTCATCTTCCATCTGATCCCTACCCACCTGTCACACTCAAGACCCCTGAGGTGGCAGGAGACAAATCCCAACTCACACAGCCACAGAGGGAGGGCAAGCGCCAGCTCCTGCACGCCCCTCTCCCCAGCTTGGCTGTCTCTGCTTCTCATCTTTCTGGAAGCCAAGGAGCTTTCTGCATGTGACTTATGGAGGGAGTGGTCTCCAGGGGAACCATGAGGGAAGCACGAAAGGGCAAAGAAGAACACAGGTGGGCCAGGTCCCATGGGAGCACTGGACCACAGATGGCACCTCAGACTTGTCCCATCTTGAAGCAGACTCCTGATCCCTTTGGCCATCCCTGTGGCCAGCCGCTGGAGCACCCTTCCAGGTGTCTCTGGCCAAGGCAGCTCCCTCTGGCCAACATTATGCTCAGGAAACGGGGACAGCTGTGCGGCTTTGGCAGCCAGCACTCACAGGTGCTGCTCAGTAAGGCCACTGCCCAGGGCGTGGGCAGCCATCAGCAACTAGGACAGGCTCTCAGCTGTAGGGCCTGAAGCAGGGTAGAGTTGATGCCAGGAAAGACGCTCAGTGATGGCTACCTCCAACCACTCACAACAGGAAAAGGTGCCAGGGCTCAGAGTCGGTCCAAGATGGCCCCACGGTCAGGAGACTCTCACCCACCCCAGCCTCCCCAGTTTTTCAGCCCTGATGCCTCTGACATCTGAACTCCTGTCTCCTTTTCTACCAGTTTTGTCCCAGGCTGACTGTATGTCCTCTGTTTCAGCAGAGACCTCCAAATGGGGGGTACTGAGCCTTTGTACCCCAGGTTGGTCACACCTGCAGGCTGTCCTTCACGGGGTGCTTGAGCATTTCCAACATGTGCTGATGATTAAACTCAGCTCCCAGGTCAGAGATCCCAGTAATCTATACTTCAATCAGGCCAGTTTTTTTTTTTTTTTTTAAAGACCTGTGGTGCTTACAACCCACTAGAAAAGATACTGAAAAAGTCCATGCAAGAATTGCCTCCAGCCAGGCATCCCAACAGCTCAGGAGGCAGAGGCAGGAGGATGGCAAGTTCAAAACCAATCTCAGCAATTTAGCAAGGCCCTAAGGAACTCAGTGAGACCCTGTCCCTAAATAAAATACAAGATAGGGCTAGGGATGTGGCTCAGTGGTTGAGTGCCCCTGGGTTCAATTCCCAGTACAAAAAAAAAAAAAAAGAATTCACCTCCAAAACTTCTACCCACTTGGAGCCTACCCAGCAAGATTCTGCCTCTTGGCTCTCTGAAAATCCAAATGTTTGGAGTGGTTTTCACATCACATGGACAATGTCATGCCCCTCCAGGCCACTAGAGGACTGTGTCCTCACCTTGGTTAATTGCAGGGATGTCCTTGTCCCAGGACACCTGGGTTCCCTCAGGGGTGAGGTCTTCCAGGACTCCAGCGTCACAGTCTTCTGGACATCTGGACGCTGAGGATGCTCCAAGGATCCAACCTGGCCCAGACAGCGGGATTCAAATACACAGATGCCCAGAGTGCTCCATGAGTGAAGCAGAAGGGCAGACACGGGGCAATTGTGGGGTGTCAAACTTTGTAAGACCCAGCCCTTCATGAAGGATAGACCTCTTGCAGGAGTCCTCGAGTACTACCCAGCCTCCCCACTCAGCCCCAATGGTGACAAGGACTAGACAACTTCAAGGAGGGAGGGCCCTTCCAGGACCAACACTTGGCTTAAAAATGCACGTGCTGCTATGAGGCAGAGGAAGATGGTGGCAGGAGTGGGGCAGAATTGAGTTGCAGGGTTCAAGGACAGTGGCAGGGCAGGGCTAGCCTCAGACCTACTCTGGCCCAGGCTTTTGGAAAATGGGCTCAGCATGGGTGACTCTTGCCCTGGCCAGGCTGGAGTGAGGACCCCACCCCAAACAAGTAGGTCTATCTGCTGTCAGGTAGGCCCTCTGCTCCCAAGGCTTTCAGGAGGTCTCCACCTCAGCCCCCAGGAGCTGACTTCCAGGAACATCCTGGAAAGTGCCATTAAACTCAGTTAAGATCCCTGCAGCCACCCTTTCCTGGCCTCTCCATGGAGCCCTACAGGCTAGGGCCAGCAGGAGGAAGGCAGGTAGCCAGCTTACCTGGCAAGACCAGAAGACCCAGCCCCCAAAGCCAGAGGCCTCCCATGCTCCCAGTGGCGGGTCCCCGTAGCCCCCTCAGCAGCACAAGAACGGCTTTTCAGCAGGAGGAAACATCCCACTTGAGGGCCTCCCCACCACACTGCCCCCATTAAATAGTTTTTCCAGTTTCCCACCTGTGGCCCCCCCTCCATCTGTAGCCCCTCCCAACCACCACCACCTGCAGACCCTCCTCCATCTAACACCTCGCCCAGTCACTCCAGCTGCAGCCCTCCAGCTACAGCCGCCTTCACCTGCGGCCCCTCCTATGTGTGGTCCCCACCACCAGCCTTCTGGATCCTGGTCTAACCCCTGATGGCCGAAGTGGATGAAAGGGCGTGGACACAGACTTGATGGACTTGGGAGAGTGGCTCCTCTGAGATCCCCTGCCACCAGCAGAGGGCAGAGAAACGCTGTGGAAAGGAGCTGGGGGCACGGTTGAGGCTCCAGAACCAGCATTTCTCAAAAGACAAAATGGGGATCCCAGGGAGAAGGGGGTGAAGGCAGCAACCCCGCTGCCCATCATCCCTCATTCTGCAGCTCTCAGGCCCCTTTCCTGCCCCACCCTGGGCTCAGACATGGAAAAGCCACCTGAGTCCCCGAGGCACCTCCAGGAAATCTGTGGATGGAGGGAAAGGCCTAAGAAGCTTATAAGGGTTTTTTGTTGTTGTTGTTGTTGTTATTTGTTTTTATCATTTATGTAGAAAAGTACACAATTATAAGTGGGGGCTCTGTGGACCTGCACACACCAAACACCCCACATCACCAGCACCCAGGGAAGCCCGAGTGTGGGATGAGAGACCCTCATATGGATCCACAGCAGCCTGGCACCGTCAGTGTTCCCATTTCACAGATTCAGAAAGTTCTTACTTATCTTCCTCCTCTTCTGTCACCAGCCAGGTCACCCAGGGACCCCATCTGGATTGAAATCCTGGAACAAGTCAGCCCTGGTCAGGAATTGGTGGCACTTACAACCACCACTGATGCCCAATGAAGAAAGGACCCTGGCTCTG
Source organism: Glaucomys volans (assembly GCA_020662805.1). Lineage (NCBI taxonomy): Eukaryota > Metazoa > Chordata > Mammalia > Rodentia > Sciuridae > Glaucomys > Glaucomys volans. The sequence continues at coordinate 85,060 of JAJEJO010005264.1, forward strand.
GTCCACTAGTGCTTCTCACATTCCCACCATGCCTGGAGTCCAGCATTTCTCAAAAGACAGAATGGGGATCCCAGGGAGAAGGAGGTGAAGGCAGCAACCCCGCTGCCCATCAGGAGTTGACAGGCATCAACACCCAGGATGGATATGCTGACTGGCTTGTTGGGATCATCATTTCACACTGCATCCGTGTGGCCAAGCACTGTGTTGTACACCTTAAACAAATGTTATCAGTCATACCTCAATATCACTGGGGAAAAAATAAGACATGATCCATAAAAAGAATGTGTGGAGTTTGCTACTTCATCTGAGTGCTCAGAAAAAAGATAAAAATCACCCTGTTCAGGCAGAGAAACAGATTCTTGTAAGAGCAACTTGCCTTCAGGACATTCTGACAAATGAACTAAACCAGTCATGAAAAAACAGAACTGTAAGATCCACTTATAGAAGTACCTAGACTTGTCAAATCCATAGGCAGAAGACAGAAGAGGGGCCACCCAGGGCTGGGGTTGGGGACTTAGTGTTCAGTGGGCAGATTATCCGTTTTGCAGGATGGAAAGTTCTAGAGGGCCATGCACAGCAGTGTCTGTACCCGACACTACTCGACACCTCAAACAGTACAGATGGTACACTGTTGTTTTATTACCACTATTAAAAATAAGCCAGGTGTGGTGGTGCTCACCTGTAATCCCAGAGACTCAGGAGGCTGAGGCAGGAGAATCTTGAGTTCAAAGCCAGCCTCAGTAACTTAGCGAGGCCCTAAGCAATTCAGTAAGGCCCTGTCTCTAAATAAAATAGCAAAAAGGGCTGGGGATGTGGCTCAGCAGTTAAGTGGCCCTGAGTTCAATCCCCAGTACCAAAAAAAACTGGGTCCCTAACCATTGAACACACTGCCTCCCCCCTCACCCCCACACACACACCTGGCACTCAGAATGCTGTAGGACAGCTTTGGGGGCCAGAAAGTTGAGTGAGTCTGGAAAGACAAAATGGAGTGGGCCAGGTGACACTTTTGAGAGGTTTGAGTATCAGGGTGAGGCTCCTGCATGGCCATCCCCATGGGCTCAGCATCCCTGCTTCCTGGCTGATCACAGCACCCGTCCCTAGCCTCAGCATGTACCCCTCTGCTTCTGGCTCCCAACGGTTCCCCGTTTCAGGTGTTCAGACACTGGTGTCCTTTGCTGGGTACCCACTTGATGTTCAATGAGGACACACTAGTGGGGTGGGTGTGAAAGCAACCAATCCCTAGCGACATGTTCCCTGCACCAGCACTGGGCCACATCCCTTCTGGGGACAGGGAGGAGCTCTGAAACAGGGGTTTCTATGAGGCCTGTCATGGATGAGGCCTGGGAGTCCAGACCTAATCTGGAGTCCAGATGAGGCCTGGGAGAGCATAGGTGAGCCCTGGGCCTGGCGTGGCCTGGGGCTACAGTGAGAGCTGAGAGATTGTGCAGCTTCCGAGACTCCCCAAGAATGAACTCGAGACCAGACACTTGGTCATTTTTTTAAACAAAACAATATTTTATTGACACATCCTCAATGTTCTGTATAAATATAAAGTGCTAAGTTTCCAACCCCCGCCCACAGGGCTGGGAGGAAGTGGGGGAGGGAGACTTAAATGTCAGTTGAACACAAATAATTTTCCAGCGCCAACACAGGCGGGTGAGAAACGCTCACGTACATACATACGTAAGCAAGAGGTCCGAGGTCCGGGACATGACACACTCCTCACTTCCCAAGCTCCCAGCTCCCCCAGGAGCACAGGGCTCGGGCTCCAGGCCCGGGGGTGGACGCCCCTAGACGGGGCTCCTGGTTGTCACAGCTTGTTCCTTAGGGCTCTCAGGCTGCCCGGGGTTTCAACATGGTGATGGGACCAGAGAGTCCATGAATGTAGAGTCCAGTTAATTTCTGCTACAGGAGCGGAGAAAAAAGCAGACAGGCTTCTGCTCTGTCCCCTCCTAAGGGCCAGCCCTTGAACTCCCAGCAGAAGAGCACCAGGTCGAAAGGCCAGTCTCCCTACATTCCTGGCACCCCCAGAGGGTGCAACTCCATAAGGTGAGGGGGATGGTCTAGGCCATCAGGGGCCCACCTATCCTCGGCGACTCCTCCCTGGAATCAGTGAGGACCAACATGGTGGGGAGGCAGGCAGGGGTCTCTGCCTCAGTGACACAGCACCTGGGTCTCAAACTGCAGCAACTGCCCCATGAAACTGAAGTTGGGGGAGATGACTCCCCGGCGTCGCTTAACAAAGTCAAAGGCTTCATCCAGCCGCACCCGGTGGCTCTGTATCAGGTATGCCAGGCAGATGGTGGCAGAGCGGGAGATGCCGGCTTGGCAGTGGACCAGCACCCGGCCTCCACTATTCTTCACCAGGTCTGCAAAGGAGATGGGGACAGGAGTCAGCCTGGAAGATGCCCAGGTGAGTGAGAAGACAGGTGCCCTCAACTTTCTCCCCTGAGGTTCCTCTTACCGATGAAGCCTATGGCCTCCTGGAACCAGGCACTGATGTCCACCATCTGGCTATCCTCCACAGGGATGCTCTTGTAGCTGAAAAGGCCCTCAAAGTGGTTGGGGCAGCTGGCAGAGACGTTGAGGACCGCTGTGATGCCACAGGCCTGCAGCCCTTGCAGGTCAGAAGAGTGGCTACAGCTGCCCAGGTACAGGAAGGGCAAGATCTCCACCGGTCCACCCTGGAGGAGAGAGGGGGGCGGCGGTGAGATCTTCTCAGTCTTAGACCAGAGAGTGGGAGCACAACAGGGCGACAGGGACAAGCCCCAAACAAAAGAGGCCCTCAACCCACCTGACCAGAGACAGATCTCAGGAATGTTAGAATGACATAAGAGGGCACACATACAGATACACACTCAGAATTCGCACACGCACCTTTTGCCCCAAAGTACCCACAAGAATATAACTGGACTCTCCCTCTGCAGGAGGCCACGCACATACACAGGCGAATATGTGTCTGCGCAGACTCCTGGCTCTCCCAGAGGCTAGCAAGGGGAGAGAGGACAGTGACAAGAAGCCTCCGCTCACCTGGTCATAGATGGGAACCCTGAGGTCAGAGCTGCTGTTTTCGGTGCCTGCGGGGGCCAGCGCCGGGCCAGGGGACTCGGAACACAGATCAGGACAGCAGGACTGGAAGACTTCGAATCCTCCTGCAGAAAGAGCACCGGCCAGTTAGCCAGGAGGTCTGGGCAGGGTCGGGCAGGGTTGGGCAGGTCTGGGCAGGGGCGCGGGTGGCGCGGGTCTCACCTCGCAGGAAGCACACGGCGGTGGGCCCGGCTCGGGTCTCGTGTAGCAGCGCGGCGAGCAGCAGGTGCGCGGGGCCGTCAGGCCGGAGTTCTGCCACCGAGGAACTGCCCTCGTCCAGCACCACGGCGCGCACCAGCTCCCCGCGCGCCAGGCGCGCCCGCAGTGCGCGATCGGGCAACAGGCAGGCGAGGGCGGCGGCGGGCGGGCCGCGCGCACGGCGCCGCAGCAGCGCGTTCCAGGGCACTGGCCGCGCGGCGCGCACGTGGCGCCGGCAGAAGGCCAGGAAGGGGCGGCAGTCGAGCAGCAGCGTGCGCTCGGCCTCCCGCGGCTCCCGCAGCAACGCGCCCAGCGCCGCGCACTCCAGCTCCTGTGCCGCCTCCAGCCCCATAGCGAGCCGCTGCCCTTGGCCTCTGCCTCTCCTCGCCCCTCTTCTCTGGCCTTCCCGGGCTCTTGCGGCGCTCGCGCAGCCTGATCTGTCGCCTCTGGGCACTCGCTGCAGCGCCCGGGCTTAAGTACTGGGGGGCCGGGCTCCCGGGTCACCATACAAGGGCAGAGCAGGAAGGCGCCGGCGCCGCCCCCGCGGCCTCACGTGGGCCGCAGGCTGGGCGGCCTGGGCGCCCCCGGGGCGGGCTGGGGAGGGGAGCCCCGGGGAGGAAACGAGCCAGTTCCTAAGGCGGAGGTGTTCGCCCGAGTCCTGGGGTCCGGACGCGCCCCTCCCCCATCTTTGCACCCCAGCCCGGAAGAGAGCTCCCACCTTTTGATCGGCCTCTCAGCCTTTGGGAAACAGCTTCTCAGATGATGTCCTTGTGACCATTGGGGTCTCCTGGTCCCTGCTCCCTCTGCCTTTTCCTTGTCTCCCTCGGGGCTTTTTTCCCCTAGGAGTTTGTTACAACAAAAATTTCCGGCAGCGGATGATTCTAAGGGATGATGGGGCCCCCCTAGTGAGAGACCCTAAGCAGAGGGTCTTTCTCTCCCAATCCCTCCACCATTGCCTGAATGAGACCAGCACTTAGGCAGGGTCTTGAGGCAAGTTGGTAGCCAGGCTAGCCAGACATAGTTCCCTGACCCCAAACCCCTGATCTGCATAGTGGGGGTGAGGGTCTTTTCAGGGCGAAAAGCCGGGGCCATTGATGAGTTTCCAGTTATGAGTCGGGCAGGGCTTCTTCCCCTGGGGCCTAGGGAAACCCCCAGGGGCCCAGAGAGAAACATTTCCCCATGTCACAGGTCCGCCCTGAAGGGGAACTCTGCTGACGCTGCCGGGCTCTCCCTGGGCCTTGCCTGTCGGGAATTTCAAGGGGAAGAGGGAGAACTGCTAACAGAACCTCCACAGCCCCCAACTCATCAGCGTGACCCCCTCTCCCTACGTGGCAGGGACCCAGGACCCTTGGCCCCAGCTCTTGAGCAGTCAGAATGCAGAGCGGATGATCGCACCGCTTCTGCCCTCCCCCACCCCAGACGTCAGCGGATGTGGTGAGGCCAGGTGTGCAGGGAGGATCTGAGCCCTGTCTGGGGGCCAGAGATGCTGGTGGGTGGCTGAACTCTGAAGCAGAGAAGTTCAGGTAGGTGGGGACAGTGTTGAGCTGGAGCTGATCCTAACCAGCCCCCAGCTGCGTGGGATTTTACAGTCCAATCCCCAGGTGCCTTTAAAAAAAAATAAATTTTTTAAGATGTTGATAGATCTTTATTTATTTATATGTGGTGCTGAGACTCGAACCCAGTGCCTCACACATGAACTGCTCTACCACTGAGCCACAACCCCAGCCCCCCAGGTGCCTTTAATAAGACCCTTCCAGCTCCCCTGCAGGCCCCTATCTTCCCACTTTATTGGAGGGCTACACTAAGACCTGTGTGGACCCCCAAGCTCCTGCAGAATTCCTCATCACAGTGTGTTGATGTGTCTCTGTGTCAGAGCACAATTTATATGCAGTTCCTCTGTGTTTGAGATGGTGCTTAAAACTTGTGTGAGCTGGGGAGCACCAAGCGTGCAGGGGAGAGAAGACTCAGAGACTCCAAAGATCCCTAGGCTACATTGCCCTCTCATGCCTCGGCATCCCCTTCTGTAAGATGGGAGCACACAATGACAAGCCCTTCTCCCACATTAGTTCCAAGGCTACAAGGCGACGTCACAGCCCAGGCCTTGCAGCCAAGGCCCTGCTGGGCCAGTCTGGAGGCTGATGCAGCAGAGCCCACAGCAGAGCCGGGGAGTCTGGGCCACCGATGCCAGTGGCTGATAGCAGCTCTTATCCTTGACATCAGCCAGCCAAATGACTTAATGCCTGATTCCAGGGCAAATTACAGAGCTTGCAGGAGGAGTATCAGGCCCAGTCTTGCTGACCCATGGACCCTGCGTCACCTGCCCCCCTGGAGTCACAGCCTTCCAGCTTGGTGGTGGGGAGGAGGGGGCCCTGCCCGCTGGGATTCCTGACAGAGTGAAATCAGCTCAGCCCTGCTGGAGGCTCCAGAGCCTCTTAACCTCCTGGAGAGTAGCTTGTCCTTTGCAGCGTGGGAGTGCATTGAAGAAGGTGATTTGTGCCAGTATCACAGTCCCTGGGACCCTGCCCAGAGCTGTGTGTGTCACCTCCTCAAAGCTACTCTCTTTGAGACAGTCCCTTCTTCAGCTCTGGAATGGGGCTCGAGGAGGGGCTTTTTAGACAAAAAGGAGGGGCTCCCCTTTGCTTCATCCTTTATTCTCAAATTGGGGAGCCCCCCACCCCCAATACCTTGGTGAAAGCCCAAGGCTGGGGTAGAAGAACCCACATCCCTTCCCCACATCTGACTCAAGCTCCCCGACCCAGAGTGCTGCCTGGGTCAAGTCGTGTTGACTTGGGAGGTCAACTCCCTGTTCCCACCCCACCCCCACTACCCTGTCTCCCCTCAGGACCCCTGTCACCTGGAGTTGGCCCTTGGGAGCCTGGCAGAGAGAAGGCAGGGTTCTGGGCACATAGTGGACAGTGGGAGGGGTTGGACTGGGTGCCCCCCAGGCTGCTGTTCTACAGGGAGGACCCCACTCCATCCCCAGACTGTAAGGGGACCCCACATGAAGGGTGCCACACTCAGTTTTTCCTGGTTTTGTTGGGGTTTTTCTTTTCTTTTTTTCTCTTTTTAAATTAAAAACCAGTGAGATTCAGCCAGACATGGTGGTGCATGCCTGTAATCCCAGCGATTCAGGAAGCTGAGGCAGGAGGACAGCAAGTTCCAGACCAACCTCAGCAATTTAGTGAGGCCTTAAGCAACTTAGCAAGGCCCTGTCCCAAAATAAAAATTAAAAAATAAATAAATAAAAATAGATTCCTCTAAAAAAGAAGAGAAACCTGTGAATGCCAACTGGACCGTATGATGACGTTCTGTGACCCTTGTTGTGACCCACTGTTCTGAGTGTGCTTCAGCGTCACTCACCTCCTGCCTTTGGGATTCCCAGTATGTCCACCCAGCCCCATGCAAAGCAGGTTTCCCTTCCACAATGGTGACGCTGCAGGCTCCCTGCTGAGGTGGCCTTGAGGTTTCCTTCCTGCTCCTTCCTAACTCACCCCCAGCAGTTGCCAGGATGTGAGTGGCTTGGATAAGATGCCTGGGCAAGAGCAGTTGAAGGTGAGAGCGGCAGGCACCCGGCCCCTCCTGAGGAGTGAGTCAGGGCTGAGGTCAGGGCTCCTGTGCCAGGCTGCCAACGAGGACACCTGGGCAGTGGCCACCCCCATAGACTCCACCAGGAGCAGGTCCAGAGCCCCTGGGCCAGGCTTCAGGAACAGCCCCTCTGCTATGATGGCCTACTCCAGCACGGTGAAGGGGACGGAGAGGGTCACCAACCTCTTTCTGGGAGAGGGACAGAGGAAGCCCCAAAGGCTGGCTCAGAAGTGGACCTGCAGTGGCTGAGGGGCTGCTGTTACACGACGTGGTAGCCCTGCTGGGGAAGCTCCCTAAGCCTCCCCACCCACCACAGCATGTCCTGACCCTGCCCTGCAACTTGCAGGGGAGCTGTGAGTCCCCTGGATGCACCGCCCAGCAGAGAGTCAGATGGTGCCCTGGGTGCCAGAGGCAGCACCCCGAGAGGCCCTGAGGAAGTTCTGCCTCTTTCAAATCCCTTTCAATCAGTGTTTCAGAATGCGTCAAGAAGAAAGTCTCCATTCAAGGAAAATACTTGCTTTTGCAGCATGCTACCCATGTCACTCTTGCCTTCTGCATTTATTCATTGAACCTTGAACCTTCTTTCCAAAACTGCATTCCAAGCCTGGCATGGTGGTGCACACCTGTAATCCCAGCAGCTCGGGGAGGCCGAGGCAGGAGAATCGCAAGTTCAAGGCCAGCCTTGGCAACTTAGTGAGACCCTTAGTGTGGGGATGTGGCTCAGTGGAAGAGTGCCCCAGACAGGAAAAATAAAATTGTATTCCAAGTCCCTTATGTCCTGGGGACTGTTCCGAGCTCTGGGGATACAGCAGTAAATCCCAAACCACTGCCTCTGGGAGCTGACCTCATCATTTCAATCATGTTTACTTTTGTGATTATGTTGTGTTCGTGGCAAGTGATAGTAGTTATCCACGGAGAGTAATGATACCTTTTCCTTTTAAAATAAATTTTAGGTTTGTAAAAACTGAGTTGACTTCAGGAAGACTATTAGGGAAATAATAACACAGATGGTACCGGAACACCTCAACAGCACAGATGCCAGCAGGCGACACAGAGTCGGGACACCCTGCCCAGGACAGGCTGCAGCTCCTCTGGCCTTGGCAGGAGCAGCTCCGAGTAGTTCCACAGGGTCTGCTTCTCCCTCCTGCAGTGGCACCCAGCACACCGCACCCAACAAGGAGGAAGCCACAGCCCATGAAGGGACCCAGGGAGAGCAGTCCCATTGGATGGTGGCAAAGGAACTTGGAGGCACAGAGGAGCCAGAGATTGCTCCTTCCCATCTTAGTAAAGGCTGACCCACGCTGGGCCCTCCAACACTGCACTGAGGACTAGCAACAGCCGATGGTGACAGTCGCGGTGGCATGAGGAAGACAGACAAGGCTCATGCCCTCTGGGATGACCTTGCAATGGGAGCCAGAGACCAGACAGTAAATAAATAAATGAGATCATGCCAGAAAGCAACAGATACTGTGAACGGCATCCCAGGGAGAGAGGCAAGAGCAGGAAAGGGGACATGGGACAGCCTTGCCTTCAGCTGTAACTTGGGGGGTGACCAGGGGCCAGCCAGGGAGGAGGCAGGCAGGAGCAATCCCCGCGGTGGAACTCAGGACAGAGCCCAGGTGGGAGCAAGCCTGCTGCAGGAGCACTCAGGGGCTGCTGCAGTGGTTCAGGGACAGGGGACAGTGGTTCAGGGATGGGGGACAGTGGCTCGGACCCAGAGGCAAAAGAAAACGGAGGAGGGATCCAGGACCAGCAGTGGGGAGGGGCCACAGCCAGGCTGCGCAGAGGGTGTAATTTCCCAGGAAGGATGAGGCTGGCCTTTCACCCTCCCGCCTGGCACCAAGCCCTGGGGGCTCTGCCCTGGCTCACCCAGTGCCCTCGGACCTCAGGTGCTGGAAGGGCATTCGCTCAGCATGGGGCCGCAGCCAGAGTGAGGTCGCCCAGTCAACACCTGTGAACAGAGGCTTGGGATCAGAAGCACAGATGGTCTGGGGTGGATGCCAGGAGGGGATCAGGGAGGATTAGGTTCCAAGTCTGATTAGGCTTCCTCCAAGATGACAGCTCCCAGAAAGCCACCACAGCTCACAGAGTTGTCCCTGGACACCCAGAGAGGGTCCTATGGGCACACGCACACCCAGCCTTGCACTTGGTGCTGTGATCCTCACAGGGTCTTGCTTGCACACCTGTCCTCAGACCCACATGGCCACAGCCAAACCCACGCCCCTCACCCTCACCTATGGTGACACAGCCTCCCAAGCACCAGCACAGCCCACAGAAGCCTCCATAAGCCGTCCTGCCATGCCCCAGTGGCCCAGGAGCCAGTCCCCAGGCCCAGCAGCCCACCCCTCCTCACAGCCCTGCCCCATCCCCCTGAAGCCCACTGACCTGACCTCTGGCCCCCAATACCCACCTACAGCCTGTCCATCTTAACATGGAGCAGGGCCCCGCCTGGGTGCCTTCCTGGTTTCTCTTTCAGGTCACTCAGTGTGACAGTCCCCTTCCCTCCTCAGCAGCTCCACCCTGTCTGTGCTCCCAGGAAGGAGCAGGCACTGGGTCTACAGAGCACATCTGGCAGAGCCGTTCCTGGGGGCCTGGTCTCTGCCCTCTCCTCATACCCATACTGACACACGTGCCGGTCACACACACCAGGTCACACACACCAGGCGAGGGGTCGACCTCCAGCACCTGGGTCCTTCTCTGGAGGGAATGTCACCGTGGGAGATCTCACGGCCACCCATCATCTCAGCCTTTGATTTTGCAAATACAGTGGTAAGCCCCCACCGCAGTGTCAGGCTGGGTCCCCCACCCCAGGGACGGGTCACCATGAGCTGGCTTCATTAACCCACAGATGGAACCCTGCTGCCCCACCTGTTCTGGGGGAGGCAGCCCAGCCAGAGGTGCCTGGGGCCCTTCCCAAGAACACCCCCAGGAATGCCAGGAATAGGCTGTGGCCACTGTCCCCCACTCCTCGCTAGCCAGATGGGCATCTGACCATATTTCCAGCTTGACTCATCCACTGCAGGTCCTAAGCAAGGAGTCCCTGCCTCAGTCTCCCCAGGGGCAGGGGCAGGACCAAGGTTTAGTCTGAGATAGGAAAGGTCCCTGGACAGCAGTCATTAGGCCAGAGCCCTGGTCAGAGCCTGGACTGGATGCTAAGGCAAGGGAGGGACACAGGACATGGGAGGCTGGGCACAGTGCTACCCCTCCCCAGGCCCCACAGGGGACCTCAGAGAAGGGCAGGAGGTGCCTGGGACAGCTCTCTGGGCTTCAAGTGGGAAGCCCCCCCAGTTGGGGCTACCCAGGCCTCCTCCCTTCACCCACCCATTCTCTTCTCTCCTCCTCACCGCCTCTCCCCTTCTCCCCAGCCCCTCTCCCCTTGTGAGGGTGGCTGGGAGGACTCGGAGCAACCCCCACTCCCCATGCACCTCAACTTAGGGTCCTCAGGTCTTGCATTTCCCACACTGTTGGTGGCCTCTGCTGTGGAACTTTCCAGGTGCCCTAGCCCAGCCCTGCTGCCTTCTCCACTCCACAGGGCAGCCCCACCCTGCTGCAGGGGCCCCTCCAGCCCAGGGCACACATCTTGAGACCAGAAGAGGAGCAGGGCGACCACTGCCAGGACACTAGGTCTGCAGAAGGGCCTGAGCTTTCTCCAGGCAGGCCTATCCTCAGCCAAGGCACTTGTCCATCATGGGGAGGATGAGAGCAAGCTGCCTGAGGAGGGACCAAGGTCGAAATGCAGGGTGGCTTCCAGCTGTCACTTAGGGAAGGCACCCAGAGCTGGAGGAGTCTTCCTCCTCTGGGGACAAAGTCCCTCCTTGAGGCAGGGGGATGGCCACGTGACCTCAACAGCTCCTTCCAGCACAGGGTGCTCACCAGGAGCACAAGAGTTCAAGAAACTTCTCCATGCAACTCCCTGCATCCTTCTTCACCCCCCAGGACTCCTGCCCAGTACTCAAACCCCAACCCAGAATATCCAGGTGCTAATGGGCCCACCCAGGGGACTGTTCCACAGAAGCTATTCCACATTCCCCAGGTCCTGGGGGCCAGAGAAACCCTAACCAGAAGCCCATGCCTGGCTGCCGCAGCCCAGATGCAGCCCCAGGGTGTCCTCTGCTCCATGCCAGCAGTACCAGCCATCTGGAGGTCACCTCCCTCAAGTCACAAATGAGAACCACTTGTCCCTGTTTCTAAAGCTACCGCAGCCGAGGACCCGCCACAAGCCAGCTGTACTCAGCAGCTTCTCGTGCTCCTCCTCGCTCTGAGAGAGGAGTCACTTACTGCCCCTGTGGCAGATGAGGAAACTGAGACTCGGGGCCTGGCCCTACAGTGGCCAATGCAGAGCCAGGACACCTGCCCAGCCTTTCCTGGGGAGGTCCCTGTCCCCTTAGCACTGATGCCGTTTCTCTGGTAGCCATAAGCTCCTCCAAGGTAAGAGAGGCCAGACACCTGGACCCTGGACCCTGCCCCTGTGCCTCACTGGGCCCCTGGCAGCCCCTGACCTTGGCTGGCATCCCCCAGCCCCCACCCCACCCAACAGGAGCAGAGGAGAGGTGTATGTCATCCAGGACCCCAGGTGCAGGACCTCACCTGTGACAATAAATTAAATGACTCAGATCCCACCTTCCAGGGCTAGGGAAGCCCCTCCCCATCTTTTTAAAAAAATATTATTATTTGGGGGTATGAGGTTATAAAATAAGAAGGATAAAAGGCCATGTCAACCAGAGTGGCAGAGGGGCAGTTCATTCTACAGTGTGAAGGGATCAGACACCCAGTTTATGTCCCATTCCCTCACCTGGCCCATGGTGACAACTGGTTTGAGGCCAATGTGAGGTGGCAGACAGGTTTCCCAAACCAACTAGCTGGTTTCAGAATGAGCCAGGCCCTGTCAGCTCTAGCCAGACTGTGATGACATCTCACCCAGGTGCTGGCACCTGCTCCCAGCCCCCACTCCCAACTGCAGTCAAAATCCTTTCCCCAGGAAGAACAGCTGGCTGAGCCATGGCTCCCAGTTGCCTCTGGAAAGAGTCCAGACCCCTCAGTGGGGCAATCAAAGCCCTCTCTCTGGTCACTTCTCAGCCTAGCCAAACGCAGTTCTCCCTGTCCCCAGCCCTCACAGCAGCCCCTGCCTGGGTGCCCTCCTCGAAGGCTCAGAACACCCTCGTGCCCCCATTCTCAGGGGCTCAGGGCCAAGGCCAACTTTCCTAGGAAGCCCCTCTGGCAGCCCTGGTGGAGCCAGCTTCCTTGGGGGCCCCTGGGCCTTGATCCCCATGGGTCCAGGGTACCCACAACTGCCTCTGCAGCCCTCAGCCCTCTCCAGTAGCCCCTGTGTCCTTACCAGGAGTTGCCACCAGCCTTCCTTTACCAATGAGGAATTTGGGGCCCAGAGAGGGGAAATTAGTCATGCAGTGAAGCCCTGTGCCCAGGGCAGCAGGGAAAAGGACGTGTCCCAATGAGGCTGCCCAGAGCAGCTGTCCCTCCCGCCACCCCTTGCAGAGCTTGCCTGCCTGAGCACCATCATAGCCTCACCAGGAGGGCCTGTGCTGGCCCCAGGAGTGGCTCCTGCCAGGGCCACCTTGAGCAATAGCACTGTGGGCAGCTGACCACTGTGGTTCCCACATGGTGAAAGGAACAGGCCACAGAGGAGCCACCAGGCCAGCCTCAGGGGCCTGGGGCCGGTGGCAGAAAAGGGAGAGGGGTTGACTGGCACCTGACCTACAGGAGGAATGGGACCACAGGACAAGGCAGCGTCCAGCAGCCTGGAAGTCCTGGCCTGCAGGGACCAGAGCAGCTCCCCCAGGCTGCTCCAGCAGGTGCCTGGGGCCGGTCAGCTAAGGGAAGTAGAAACTGCTCGCACAGCGGCAGCAGGACACCCAGAGCGCCCGCCCCTTCCCAGCTGGGAGGCCCCACCGTGCGGGTGGCAGGCAGGCATGAGTCATGTCACCCTAGCCTCGGCCGCCACTGCACTGGGGAAGGGGCTGGAGTGGCCTCGCCTGTGGGAATCGAATGAGCCACCATCCGGGAAGGCATCTTGGAAACTGTGAAGGGCCCTCGTGGCTAAATAATTTAAATAATTAAGAAAAAAGAGACACATGAGGGGAACACAGTGGACTGGCCTCCCGGGCCCAGGCAGCCCCCACCTGCATGGAGACCCCTGAAGGCTCCTGTCTCCCAGCCTGCCCCATCCAGGCCGTCCCAGGTACAGGCTGCCCCCATCCATGGGTGAGCTCCTCTCACAGCTGAGGACAAACCTCTCCCTCAGGACTCTCCTCTGGGAACCCCTCAAGCTCCTGGCCGGTGAATTCCCCCATGGATGCTCTGGGGTAAGACGTGCAGTTGGGAGAGAAGAGGTCCCCATGTGGTCCACCTCAAGGCCTAGGTCAACAGCTAGCCAACGCCCCCACCAGCCCACCTGGACTCTCCCTTCCCCATGAGTCTCTGAGCTGCTCACCTACATGAGGCTTGTTTTCCACAAAATTCAAAGGCCCCTTCTGTGTGCTCAGGCCCTGAAAGGGCTGGGCCCGGGGAGAAATCCCAAATCCGTACTAGTCCACTGTGGTCATCTGTTGCTGAGAGAAGGATTTCACGGCCCCCTGCTGAGCACATGACCAACACAGGCTTGCTGAGCAGATGAGGGAGGGGGCTGGCAGGATACAGGGAGGCTGAACCACAGTGGCCCAGTCACATGAGGGCAGGAACAGCTGAGAGGGCCAGGAAGGGGGGTCATGGGGGCAAGCCACTCCACCCACTTCTGGCACCTTCCATACATATCTCTCATCCAGCCTGAAGTTCCCCAGGAGGAGCAAACATCAAGGGCCCAGGCTGGACTAGGCCACCATGAGGGTCATTCTTACAGCAGAACTTTCAGGGCAACTTCTCAGTGCGATGCTTGCTGGGTATTTGCCCTTTGACCCCTCTCTCTTCCCAGACCATCTTCCTCTGCTCCAGACCCTCCCGCAAGGCTGATCTGAGTGGACACATCATCCACACTCAAGTGCCCTCTGCTTCCTGAGGGTTTGGCCAGGAGGCCCCAGCATGCAAAGGGAGGAGAGAGTATCCGGGTATTTCTGTCTCTGCCCTGTCCCAGGTTTGGGCAGTGGCTGTGTTTCTCTTGGTCTCCAGGTCCCACAGGACAGCCACTCAGAACAGCCACAGATGTCACAGGGTTTTGATGACCCTCTTCCCTCTCCTTATTCCTCCAGACCCAAAAGTAGGACTGCTTTGTGGTTCAGTGCAAAAATGGCCATATTTTGCCATTTTCCCACCCAGAGGTGGAGTCTAATTCTCCACACCCTGTCAAAGCAAGTTACAAGGACAGCCTAAATCCTGGGACAGGATTTTTCTCACACCCTCTTACTCCCAGTTTCCTGTGCTGTGCATTCACTCTCACTGCAAAGAAGCCCAACTTGTTCAGCTGCAGATGTGCTCCTGGTGGTCTTTGACTGGAGGGGCCTAACAGACCTGACTTCACCCTGGTTTTCTGCCTCATCCACTCTCCCATAGCATTCAGAATGAATTTGCTAAGTTATGTATCACATCACCCTCCCTGCTTAAAATTTGTATTAGTCCCTTTTTCTGTTGCTATAAGAAAATACCTGCCAGGCGTGGTGGTGCACACCTGTAATCCAAGCGACTTGGGAGGCTGAGGTGGGAGGACTGCGAGTTCAAAGCCAGCCTCAGCAACTTAGCAAGGCCCTAAGCAACTCAGTGAGACCCTGTCTCTAAATAAAATACAAAATAGGGCTGGGGATGTGGCTCCCCTGAGTTCAATCCCTGGTTCCAAAAACAACAACAACAAAAAGAAAATATCTGACACTGGATAATTTATAAAGAATAAAGGTTTATTTTGGCTCATGGTTCTGGAAGTTCAAGAGCTTGGCATCCGCGAGGGCTTTGGACTGCTTCCACCAATGGTGGAATGCAGAAGGGTAATAGGCATGTTCAAAAATTGGGGACTCAACTCTCATACAAGAGCAAACCCACTACTCCACTCACCAGACTTCACCCCCATGACCCAGACACTTCCCCAGGCCCTGCATCCCAACACTGCTGCAGTGAGGAATTAAGATTGTGCACATGAACTTTTGGGCAACACGCAACCCATAGCAAAACCCTTCAATGGCACCCAGGTATACAGGGAGAGGTATAATTTGGTGGACAGAAGAGTTGTTCAGGTTTAAATAGGGATGGAGGGACTCAGGGTATTTTCCCTGAATGAGGAGCAAGACAAGTGAGCTCACCCGAATGGCTGCTGGGCTGCGTTCCAGGTGTGTTGACCTTTCCTGGGACAAGAAAGAGATGTAGGGGCAAAGTATAAACCCTCATAATTTGGAGGAAATATAAGGGAAATCTAAGAGACCCTGCTGACAAATATCAGAAATAAGAAGACTTTGGCAAGGTAACCACATACAAGATCATTCAAAAATCACTGCTTTTCTGCACGCAAAAAAAACAAGAGAGAGAGAAAAATTGTAATAGAAAAACTGCTCCAGGTGTGGTGGTGCACAACTGTAATCCCAGCAGCTCGGGAGACGGAGGCAAGAGGATTGCAAATTTGAGGCCAGTCTCTGCAATTTAGCAAGGCCCTAAGCAACTTAGCAAGACCCTGTGTCAGCCAGGCATGGTGGCACACATCTTGTAATCTCAGCAGCCTGCAAGGCTGAAACGGAAGCTGCTGCTCAAAGCAGCCCCAGCAATTTAGCGAGGCCCTAAGCAACTCAGTGAGACCCTGTCTCTAAATAAAATATAGAAAAGGACTGGGGATGTGGCTCAGTGGTTGAGCGCCCTGAGTTCAATCACCAGCGCCAAAAAAAAAAAAGATCCAACCCATAGCAGGCCTGACAAGCTGGTTTTGATATTCATCTGAAAGAGAAAATGCACAAAAATAGCAGAGAAATTTTTGGAAGTTAAGAACAAAGAGCAGAGAACATGTAAAAATAAATGATAAATGGCAAGTGATTTTAAAAGTACATTCTGGCATGGGAGCAGACAAATTGACCAATGGTACCAATTAGAATCACTTTCTTGTCTTTTATTTTCTTTTTGGTGCTGAGGATCAAACCCAAGGCCTTGTACGTGCTAGGAAAGCGCTCTATCTGGAGCTACACCCCCAGCTGGGCATCATCACTTTTAAAAATTTCTATCCATATGTCTTATCATTTATAAAAAGATTCTGTGCAGGTTAAATCTCTTGATTAAGAACAAACTACACAAGTATTAGGAAAATAGAATAAATGTATAACTTTGGGGTAGAGAAAGAAGGACTTTGGTATAATGCAAAAACTGATGCATTTAATTTCACATAAATTAAAAAGTTTTCGTGCCAGGCGTGGTGGCTGAAGCAGGATGAGTGAGTTTGAGGCCAGCCTCAGCAACTTAGAGAGGTCTGATGCAACTCAGTGAGACCCTGTCTCTAAATAAAATACCAAAGGGGCTGGGGATGTGGATCAGCTGTTAGGCACCCCTGGGTTCAACCCCCAGTAACAAAAAAAAAAAAAAAGTTGTTTTTGTATGATGGCATGCATTACAAAGGTAAAAGATAAGTGATAGACAAGGAGAAAATATTTGAAAAACAAATGGCAGATGAAGGGTTCTAGTCCTTTCATTCATCCAACAATTAACTGGGAGGTGCCCAGGACATGCCAGACACCACCATCCCCGGTGCTGGAAACCTTAGCATGAGCAGATGTCAAAATTCCTGTCCTGCTGGTTCTCACACTCTAACACGGCAGGGAGGGACAGAAATGAACACGTGGTCTGTCAAATGCAGGTCACAGGAACAATCAAACAAGGAAGAAGAAAGCAAGGACAAATGCGAGGTCCTCCAGGAACGAGCGGAGAGGGTCAGGAAGGCCACGGAGAATGGGCAGCCGAAAGACCACAAGTGTCAAGAGAGGACACAGACTCAGTCTACCCACTGGGACAATATGATTCAGTGACACCCCCGTGGCTGGCGGGTGTTCAGGCACCGGGAGGGGCAGGCAAATGGTCAGCATGGGCCCTCCTGGTGGGAGCGAACCTGGTGTCACTTTTTCCCAGAGGGCAACTTTGCAGGACCTGTCCAAGCACTGGCAGCACACGCCCTCCAACCCTGCACCCCTCTCTTTCTGGACATGGACCCTGGAAGGTCAGAAATTTGTACAAACGTTTCCAAAGCAGTATTGTGGGCATTAGGGGGCAAAGTGAAAGAAGAGAGGTTTACAGTGTGACCAAGTCTCTGCCAGAAAGGATAACGAGGTCAGTCCAGCAGGTCGATCTAAAGGAGCTCCAAGACAAAGGGAAGAAAAGTTGCAAAATAATGCCCTACCACATGATGTCGCTTCAATAGACATTTTGAAAGGGAAAGGTCTGTTCTGGAGACATGAGTTTGCATGGAGGAAAGCTGTTGCGAACCAAGAAAAAGCACAGAGCCGCCAGCAGGCTGGCAGGGATTCCACTGCTTCCTTGGTAGAGGTTGGCATGACCCTCAACTGAGTGGGATGGGAAAGGAGGGTAAGCCCTCTGGCATCCACAGCAGGAGCCCTCTGGTCTGCTGAGGGGTAGAGGAGGGGCTGCTCTGGCAAGGAAGGGAAGCCTGGGCCAGAGTGCTGGTGACAGCCTCCACTGAGTCGCCTGGCTGGACAGCGCAGCCTGGAGCCACTTGCCCCAGTCCTCCTCCATGGGTCAGCCATGGAGCACCAGGCCTCGGGGGAACCAAGAGCCTTTGTTACATTCCATCTCTGTGGAAGGCCACGTCCACCCACCACCACCCAGCCCAGGATTCAGATTCTGGCCTGGCGGGCAGCCAGGTAGGGCTGTGGAGGCCTGTGGGGGGCAGGATGTGAGGACTCCCACGCAGCCGGGTCTTTTTCCGCAGCTCAGAAGGCGCCTACCAGGTGGCCGCCTCTGCTGGGAGACACCGTGCTTCTCACGCCCCCTCTGCTCACATCCTGTTTCCACCCCTCTGTCACCGCGGGCCCCAGCCCTGAGCGCCCACCCCACCTCCTGGGTTTCCACAGGGCCTGTCCAGGGGTGCGCCAGGGCAGGTCACAGGCTTCTTGATTTTAGGCTTCTTGGAGGCTTAAGTCATTTACCCCTGACTCTGCTCTCCTGAGTTTAGAATTGGGGGTCAAAACTGTTCTGTATGTGGTAAAATTAGAAAAACATATATCGTAGGCTCTCCCAAGACTCCTGATTTTCAAATTTGAAAATGCCGTGACTAATAGAAAGTTTTCTTCCAATTCTGCTGAGAGCGTCTCAAGTGTGCCCCATACGGATCCCTTGGGCAGCCTCCTCCTAGGCCAGCGCTAAGTGGGTGGTGGCTGGTCCCACCATGCCCCTGCCAGGCACAGAGGCCGGCCCTCCTCGCCCTCTTGGACGCAGGCAGAGCCTTGAA
>JAJEJO010005264.1:103700-127326 GCA_020662805.1 Glaucomys volans
AAGTCGTTCCAGCCAGTGAGACACCACTTCCCAGCGAAGGCCATTGGAGGACCTGCGTGGCCTCCAGCTTGCTCCCGTGCTCCGCCACGTTGAAGTAGAGGCTCCTGGGTTCGCTGCGTGCAGTGCAGCTGCAGGGCTCCATGCCCACTCCCACTGGCGAGAACACTCGTTCTGCGACCCTGCTCCATGCGCTCCTGACTTCCATCTTACTTTTAGTCTACTGAATCTATCAAGTGGTGGCGGCCAGCCCACCACCATCCAGGCCTGACCCACTCCTCAATCATGATTGTCCCCTCAGCCGAGTGGACCCCGCACAGTGAGGGCTCTTGCCACCTGGCTCAGGCCAGCAGCTGCTTTTTTGGTCTGGGGTCCTAAGACCCTTCCTTTTGTGGCGGGGAAGGGGTCCTGGGGATTGAACCCAGGGGCACTTAGCCACTGAGCCACTCATTTTTTTTTAGAGACAGGGTCTTGCTAAGTTGCTGAGGCTGCCCTCTAACTCGTGATCTTCCTACTTCAGCTTCCTGAGCCACTGGGATTACAGGCATGCGCCACCATGCCCCGCCCAAGACCCTTGCTCTTGACCCCAGTATGCCCATGGTCCATCCTGTCTACCTGATTCCCTGCCAAACCCAGACCTTCCTTCCCTCCTTGTCCTTCCAACTCAAGCACTGGAATAACCCTAGCACTGGCTCAATCCAGCTTTGTGCCAAGACAGCTAAATGCTGCTAGAGGAAACCCACCCAACAGCTCAGTCCCTGCACCTCACACAGGGTCCTTGTGCCCCTCTCCTGCTCCTTGGCTGCCAGTTGACTGTGTGAACTCAATAGTGGATAGAGCTAGCAAATCAGAATGGAAAAATAACATGGGATCCCTACTCACCACCCGCACACCACTGCCCCATGGAATAAGTATCTAACTGTAAAAAACAAACGACCATCAAACTAAGAGCCAAACGAGGGGAGGACATCCTATTTTACCATGAGGGAGTAAAGATTTCAAAGGCACAAATTATAGCTGAAGAAAATGATGGATTTGACCTCATAAAAATAAAAGATCTTTGTTCAATAAACAACACCAGAGTTAACAGATGGGTAATGGATTGGCAGAAAAATGTTTGTAATGGTCAAAACTGGCAATGATTATTGCATGTATATCAAATTTTATAAATAAAACAAACCATCATGGAATTCAGTTCTGGCACATACCAGGAATTTTACAATCAAGAGGAAAACTAGAGGAATTGTTAAAAATAACAATATAAAAATGAACACAGCCATAACAAGCCAATTCATATGAGAGAAATCCAAATGGTTACCAAGTATGTGAAAAAAGAAACAGCCTAACAATCAGAAAAATCAAAAGTAAAACTATGAGATACTGCTGGGTGTAATGGCACTCACCTGTAATCCAGTGGCTGGCGAGGCTGAGGCAGGAGGATCTCAAGTTCAAAGCCAGCCTCAGCAATTTAGCAAGGCCCTAAGCAACCACAGGAGACCCTGTCTCTAAGTAAAATATAAAAAAGGGCTGGGGATGTGACTCAGTGGTTAAGCACCCCTGGATTCAATCCCCAGTACAAAAAACAAAAACAATAACAACAACAACAAAAACCCTATGAGATACCTTTTTTATAACATCCAGATTGGCAAAAAATAAATTTAAAATTAGAGTCAGATAATACCAGTGTCAGAGATAAAGAATGGCAGTACTGAGCCCAGGAAAAAGTACCCTGGCTACTTCCATGTTAGCAAGACCTGTCTCTTTACCCTTAAAAAAAAAAGTACAAAAAAACCTTCCCTACAAGGTGTCCGGGGAGAGAGTGGGGAATGTGACTCCCATTTGACCTCATAGGAAATATGAAATAATGTGCAGTGTGAATACCTAGTGATGATACAGAACCAGGGACAGCAGGAAACAGCCAAGGTGCCCACCAAGACCCTTACCTCACACCGTACATCCAACTAACTACAACAGATCACTGGCTGACCTAAATGTAAGTTCCAAAACTGCACAATGTATAGGAGAAAATATTTGCATCCTTGAATTAGACAAAGGTTTCTAAGATAGAATACAAAATGCATAAAACATAAAAGAAAAAAATGAATCATTAGATTTTATCAAAATTTGGAACTTTGGCTCTTTGAAAAAGACCATTAACAAATGAAAATGTAGGCAAGCCACAGAGAGAAAATAGTATCAACACATATATTATATGAAGATTTGAGTTGAAAATAGATGACTATACAACTCAACAATAAAATGCCAAACCATTAAAACTTTGCAGAGGGCTGGGTGCCTGTAATCCCAAGAACTCAGGAGGCCAAGGCAGGAGGGTTTTGAGTGCAAAGCCAACCTCAGCAACTTAGCCAGACCCTGTCTCAAAATAAAACACAAAAAGGGCTGGGGATGTGGCTCAGGGGTTAAGCACCCCTGGGTTAAATCCCTGGTACCAAAAAGAAAAAGAAAAAAGAAAAAGAAGCAAAGATTTTGAATAGACATGCCCTTGAAGAGATTTTAAAATGTTCAATAAACACATGAGAAGATGATCAACATCGTTAGTCATTAGGAAAATCAAAATCAAAACCACAGTGAGGGCTGGGGCGTGGCTCAGTGGCAGAGCACTTGCCTACGGTGCTCAAGGCCTGGGGTTCAGTCCCTGGCACGCCCACAGTGTGATCCCACAATCACAACTGAAACACAGCACCAGGCGGTGTGAGGCGGTAGAGAAACTGGGACCCTTGGCAAGTTGCTGGTGTGAACGTGAACCGGTACAGTCACTTGGGAAAACAGTCCAGCGCTTCCTCAAAAAGTCAAACGTAGAATAACCAGTGAGTCAACAGTTCCCCTCTGGTTATACCCAAGAGAATTATAAACATGTGTCCACCTAAAAACCCGCCATGAATGTTCATAATG
Organism: Glaucomys volans; assembly: GCA_020662805.1. Taxonomy (NCBI): domain Eukaryota; kingdom Metazoa; phylum Chordata; class Mammalia; order Rodentia; family Sciuridae; genus Glaucomys; species Glaucomys volans. Next base: position 106,611 of record JAJEJO010005264.1, read on the forward strand.
GTATGACTCACACCAACCAACGACTGGAAGCTTCCCCAATGCCCAGCAAGTAATGAATGGATAAATAAAATGTGGCCTATCCACACAGCAGAAGTCACTATAAAAGATAATAAAGTACTGACATGCTACGACAGACAGACCTTGAAACCATGACGTGAAGTCCAAGAAGCCAGTCACAAAAGACTGCACAGCTATGACGCCCTTGCAGGAATCATCCAGAGAAGGCCACTCCATGGAGACAGAACCCTGGTCAAGGAAGGGGCATGGCCACTAGCAGGTCCAGGGGTTTGGGGGAGGTAATAAAAATGTTTTGGAATTAGATGGTGGTGATGGTTGTACAGCTCTGTGAATATGCTTTCAAAGACTAGATTTTATGGTATGTGAATTATATCACTTTTTTTTCTTTTTCCTTTTTTTTTTTTTTTTTTTTGCACTGGGGACTGAACCCAGGGGTACTTTACCACTGAGCCATATTCCCACCCCCTTTTTATTTTTAATTTTGAGATGGGGCCTCTCTAAGTTGCCCAGGCTGGCCTCAAACTTGTAATCTTCCTGCATCAGCTTCCTGAGGCTGTTGGCATTACAGGTGTGTGCCACAAGAGTAGGCCAGAATTTTTAAAAAGAAGAGAAAAATAGAAATACGTTTGCAATGTATAAGACAAGTAACCCAATAAAAATAGTCAAGAGATTTCTTTCTTTTTATTTTTAATTTCATTTTGATACTGGGGATTAAACCCAGAGGTGCTTAACCACTGAGCCACATCCCCAGACCTTTTTTCTATTTTATTTAGAGAGAGGGTCTCATTGAGTTGCTTAGGGCTTCACTGAGTTGCTGAGCCTGGTTTTGAACTCATGATCCTCTGCCTCAGCCTCCCGAGCTGCTGGGATTACAGGAGTGTGCCATCGCGCCCAGCTCTGAGGAAGAAATTTCAAATGGCACTTCACAGAAGATTTATGAATGCATATTAGCACATAAAATATGCTAAGCATCATTAGTCATTAGGTAGATGCATATTAAAGTCATAATGAGAAGACTGAGCTTAATAAGTTTGGGCTAGAAGATGGAGTAACTGGACTCTCACACACTGCCAACAGGAACACAAAATGGCACAACACTTTGGAAATCAGTTTGGCAGTTCCTTAAAAATATCTAAACCATCGGGTGTGGTAATCCCAGACACGTGGGGGGCTGAGGCAGGAGGACCATAAATTCCAAGACCAGCCTCAGCAAACTCAGAGAGGCCCTGCCACAAAATAAAAAGGGCTGAGGATGTGGCTCAGTGGTTAGGGGACCCTGAGTTCCATCCCACGGACAAGAAAAAAAGAAAAAGGTTATTTAGATTGTGCATTTCTTGGTCCTTTGACGACAGCTCAATCAAGTTGGGGGACTAAACTATTTAAACAAAAAAGTGAGGCCGTCAGTAGAGAAGCAGACTGAAAGCGCATGCTTACTTTGTCTGTTTTTGGTTTTCTGTGTTTTTGCAGAGCTGGGATCACAGCGGCAGGCAGGCGCTCGACCCCGCAGACACCCCCAGCCCCTCACACCGTTGATTTGTTCCTGCAGAAACCCCACTTAGCAGTAGAGGAGGAAAACCCCGCACAATCATGGAGAAAGGACAACAGGCAGGTCGGGGTGGGAAATCAGAAAGCGGGAGGGTACGATGGCAGGGGCGCCGGGGGAAAGGACAGGTTGCAAGTCAGCCAGCAGAGGGACGTCGGGAGCAAACCCCAACCTCCAGGCAGAACGTCCGAAAGGCTGGGGATCGGGTGAGCGGCAGGGACAGAATCAGAAGCTGAGGGGCTGCGTGCAGCACTGGCCAGCCACTATCCCTGACCCTCGGGTCCTCAGAGCCCCCAGTCTGTTTCCTTAGAGGAACCTACAACCAGTGGCCCTCAGCCCTGGGAAAGCGGCTGACAGGGAAGCAAGCTGGAGGAAGCTCCCCCAGCAAGAAGGGAAAACGGGGTCTAGGGTGGGGCTCAGGGTTGGGACGCTCGCCCAGCACTTGCAACACACTGGGATCAAGCCTCAGCACCCCATAAAAGTAAACAAATAAAATAAAGGTACTGTGTCCATCTATAACTAAAAATATTTTTTTAACTGCTGGGTGTGGTGGCCCACACCTGTCATCCCAGTGGTTGGGAGGCTGAGGCAGGAGGATCACGAGTTCAAAGCCAGCCTCAGCAAAAGAGGGGCTCTAAGCAACTCAGTGAGACCCTGTCTCTAAATAAAATGGGGATGTGGCTCAGTAGTCCAGTGCCCTGGAGTTCCATCCTCAGAAGGGAGGAAGGGAAGGAGGGGGAGGAGGAGGAGGAGGAGGAGAAGATACTACCAAAAATCACTAGTACCCTTAGAAGGTGCTGTGCCCATAAACCAAAGAGATCAAAGAGGAAACACTCAGCAGGACTGTGGGTATCAAATATAGCAAAGCCAAAATTAAAACCTCAATATTGCTGAACGTGGTGGTGTACACGTATAATCCCAGCAGTTCAGAAGGCTGAGGCAGGAGAATTGTAAGTTCAAAGCCTCAGTAACCTAGGGACGCCCTAAGCCACTTAGCAAGTCTCTGTCTCTAAATAAAAGTAAAAAGGGCTGGGGAAGTGGCTCACTGGTTGAGCACCCCTGGGTTCAATCCCCAGTACCAAAAAAGAAAAAAAAAAAAGCAATCAAAAAACTCAATACCAAGATTATAGAGCTGAATCTTCCAGAGAGGAGAGCACATTAACAAGGTTTGGAGGGAAAGCTGCAAAAAGGAGAAGACACATTCAGGTGGTTGACCTGGTCACACAGGAGCCAAAGAGAGAAGAGGGAAGATGAAATACTTCAAGAAAATTCCCCAGGACTCAGAGATGGGAATTTACAAATGAGAGCCCAATGATAGTGTCAGCAAGGAAAAGCAACCCAGAGAAAACCAGAAATGAAGGGATCTCAAGAGCTTGGGAGCTGCAGCAGGCGGCTACGGTCCCCAGCAAAGAAGCTGGAATCAGATTTCCCCAGATTATTGTTGTTATTAGCTGCAGTCTCACTGTGCTGCCCAGGTTGGCCTCGAACTTCTGGGCTCAAGAGATCCTCCTGCCTCAGCCCACCTGGGAGGCTGGGACCACAGGTGCTGCCACTGTGCCTAATCTAAGAAGAGTATTTCCAACTGGTATTTCTGTGCTTGGATCCAACACTTGAGACCTCAAAAATGTCACTTCCAGTGGACAGTTGCCCTTTAGCCACCAATGAGGAAATGCACCAAAAAAGAGGAAGACAGGGGCCCAGAGAGCACAGGAGGAGAGGGAAGGAGTGGGGTGAGGGGAGAAGGCTGCCACCAGCCCAGATCTGTGGGCAGGGGGACAGTCACACCTACTGCCTCTGAACAGCAAGGATCCCAACTGGCAGAGAGGGCAGGGCTGAACTAGTGACAAGAGCAGAATCAACTGAACAAACGGGAAGCCAGGTCTCATTCTAGGAAAACAGAGGCTTGCGCAAGGAAGTGCTCACGAGGCTGTCCTGTCTGCAGGAGCAGCCAATTAGCCATGACCACGATCCCTAACAACTCTGGAAGGGAAGGGTAAGGCAGGGAGGGAAAGGGAAATCTGTCAGGCCTAAGGTGGAAAAGCCAGTCATCGCCATCCACATTGTTTAGAGACCTGGAGATTAACATCCATCGATCCACCAGGAGAGATGAAACCTGCTGTCCCTGGGAGGGTACAAAGTGGGAAGAGGGTTCACAGCCAACTTGCAAGAACCAATCAAGTTTTTAAACTGTGTTCATGACTATTTGGATAAAACTACAAGGAAAAAGAAAATAGGTTGTGTATAGATTTAAGTATGGAAAAAAGACACTGATTCTCTGGTTTGTACAGATAATAATTTTTTCCTTTTTTTTTTTTGGTACCAGGCATTGAACCCAGGGGTGCTTAACCACTGAGCCACATCCCAGCCCTTTTTATATTTTTATTTTGAGATAGTGTCTCACCAAGTTGCTTAGGGTCTCGCTGAGTTGCTGAGGCTGGCCTCGAACTTGTGATCCTCCTGCATCAGACTCCCAAGCTGCTGGTATTATAGGCGCGAGCCACCATGCTCGGCTATCCCTTATATTTTTATGCCTAAATGCATTGCCTTTGTAATTGTTTAATTATTGCCATAGGAAACAAAGGTTATGAAGGCAAGATCCAAAGGATCAAGAATGTTCTCAGGGAAGGGCTAGGGATGTGACTCTGTAGTAGGGTGCTTGTCTAATCTGCATGCGACCCTAGGTTTGATCCCTAGCACCAACAAAAACAAAAAATTGCTGGGTGGTGCACAGCTGCAATCCCAGTTACTTGGGAGGCTGAGGCAGGGGTCACAACTTCACGGCCAGCTTCAGCAACCGAGTAAGACCTTGTCTCAAAATAAAAAATAGAAAGGACTGGGGATGTAATTCAGTGATAGAGCATTCCTGGTTTCAATCCCCAGTACCAAAAAAACCCTCCAAAAAACAAAAAAAATTTCTCTGGATGAACCAGCAGGTGGCTGGTTTAAAGGTGCTGCTTCCAGGTTCCTTTGAGTGGCCCTCAGCAAGTCCTTGCCGATTCCTTTCCAGGCACCAGAACACAGACAAGTGAGCACTAATGACAGGTGGCAAACAGCAGCAGGGAACAGCTGGCCCCTACCTCTACCAGTCGCTGCTCCCTCTGGGAGAGTCCACCTACAATCCTAGGGGAAACCCACTGGCCACCAGGAGCAGCGAGGTGGGGACCAGGAGGCAGCAAATTCAAGCTGCTGCCTACTTATCTCTGTCCATCTGTCTGTCTCTCCCTCTCCCCCATGAACAAACCCCTAGTCACCTTGCTGGAGCCTGTGAATCTCCCAGTTGCCCAAAGGGACAACCCCTCTTCAAAATGCTTGACTCATCCACGCAGGCCGTGGTAGTCTGGCCCACTTCCTCTCATTCATTCAGAGGGATTGATGCAAATCAAGGCTTTGAGGGGATGGTGGTGCCCAGAGAGACCCACAGTGACATTTCGAAGAGCTCTTACAAGCTATGCGGTTCCCAGCAGGTGGCTCAGCCCTGCCCCCTGCTGTTCTGCACTGAAGTTGCAGGCCAGGTGGCTCAGCTGGGATGCCAGAGTAACACCACCTATTTATTTTTTTGAACCCGGGACTGAACTCAGGGGCACTCGGCCACTGAGCCACATCCCCAGCCCTATTTTGTATTTTATTTAGAGACAGGGTCTCACTGAGTTGCTTAGGGCCTCGCTAAGTTGCTGAGGCTGGCTTTGAACTCGTGATCCTCCTGACTCAGCCTCCCAAGTGCTGGGATTACAGGCGTGCGCCACCACGCCCGGCTACCACCCATTTATTTTGAAAAGTGTTTTCTTCTTGTTGTTGTTGTTTTGTTTTGGGGGTACCAGGGGCAAAACCCAGGGCCTCGTGCATTCGAGACAAGCACTGAGCTACATCCCCAGCTCTTTTTTGAGACAAAATCTCACTAAATTGCCCAGGTTGGCCTCAAACTTGTGATCTTCCTGGCTGTCTCCCAAGTGGCTGGGAGTACAGGTGTATGCCTCCATGCTTGGCTGAAAAGATATTGCTTAAATTTGGTTCTCTGCAGATCTCTCCGTGTTATGGGCTGGGTTGTGTCCCCTCAGAATTCATATGTTCAAGACCTAATCCCAGGATCTCAGATTGTGGCCTTCTTTAGAGAGCGTGTCACTGCATATATAATTAAGATGAGGTCACGCTGGAGTAAGGTGGGCCCTAATTCAGTAAGACTGGTGTCCTTAGGAAAAGGGGACATTTGGACAACACACACGCACAGGTAATGTGAAGGCAGAGATTGGGGTGAAGCATCTACAAGCCAGGAAATACCAAATATTGGCAGCAGTCCCAAGAAGCTAGAAGAGAGGCCTGGAATATTCTCCCTTACAGCAGTCAGAGCAAACCAGCCCTGCCCACTTCTTGATCGCAGACATCCAGCCCCCAGAACTCTAGGACAGTGAGTTTCTGTTGTTTAAGCCATTTAGTGCCTGGTACTTTGTTACAGTGACTGATCATTACCAAACTCATATACACCTCATAGATCTAGAACACTCAGGATAGAGTGTTAGGAGTGATTTCCAGCATGCACATTATGAATTTTATTAAAGATTCTTTTTAAAAAAAAAAAGATTCTCTCAAAACCTTTGCCAAAAAATTGCACAGTGAAATGGAAAACACCTTGGGTTCCAGTGGACCGAGGTTCTAGACCCAGCCAGGGCAGGAGAGAGTTATGCATGTGGAGCAAATCCTAATCTCTAACATCATTAAAAAAAAAAAAAAAAAGAAATGCACTTGATGCCCTCTAAGTTACCCTCCACTGGACCACTACAACTGTTCAAATGCTGTTCAGATAGTGTGAGCCAATACTATTTAGGGGAGTGAAAACTGAAGCACACACCTGCCCTGAACAGGTCCCAAAGAGCAAACATCTAAAAAACATCTTTAAAAATCTATGTGGCTGCCAAGGAACTCACAGAAGGGCTCTGGAGTGGTCCCGGGGCTCACATAGCAGGGCCGATGTCCACCCAAATGCATGAACACCTCAGACCCAATGGCTGGGCTTCCTGCCTGCTGTTGACAGTGGCAACACTGGTCAGCCTAACAAGGCCTGCCTGACTTGAGCTGCTGGCCCAGGCTTTTTTTTTTTGGTAACTGGAATTGAATTTAGGGGCACTTAACCACCAAGTCATATCCCCAGCCCTTTTTATTTTTTAGCTTAGAGAAAGGGTCTCACTGAAGCTGGCTTTGAACTCTCCATCCTCCTGCCTCAGCCTCCCAAGTCTCTAGGATTACAGGCATGTGCCATTATATGCAGCCTGGCCCATACTTCTTTTTTTTGAACCAGGGATTGAACTCAGGGACACTCAGCCACTGAGCCACATCCCCAGCCCTATTTTGTATTTTATTTAGAGACAGGGTCTCACTGAGTTGCTTAGGGGCCTCACTAAGTTGCTGAGGCTGGCTTTGAACTCGAGATCCTCCTGCCTCAGCCTCCCAAGCCTCTTGGATTACAGGCGTGTGCCACACAGCCCGGCAAGTCTCTCTCTCTTTCCAATTCAACTCTGAATTGAACTCAGGGTGCTGGACCACCGAGCCACATCCCTAGCCCTATTTTGTATTTTATTTACAGACAGGGTCTCACAGAATTGCTTAGTGCCTTACTGTTGCTGAGGCTGGCCTTGAACCCTCAATCCTCATGTCTCAGCCTCCCAAACTGCTGGGATTATAGGCTTGGGCCACTGTGCCCCACTGTTTCCATCTCGAAGTTGAAAATAATCCTCACAATACACAGTACAACTAAGACAGGAAAAAAAGCACTGACTGTAAAAACACCCCAATATTACTACTGTCACATATTTGCCCTGTGTCTTTGGGTGTGGTTATGCTCTTTAAAAGTACATGATGATCGGGTGCAGTGGCGCATGCCTGTAATCCCAGCACTTGGGAGGCTGAGGCAGGAGGATCGTGAGTTCAAAGCTAGCCTCAGCAACTTAGCAAGGCCCTAAGCAACTCAGTGAGACCCTGTCTCTAAATAAAATCCAAAACGGCTGGGGTTGTGGTTCAGTGGTGGAGTGCCCCTGGGTTCAATCCCCAGTACCAAAAAAAAAAAAAAAAAAAAAAAAGTACATGATCAAGCTGCGCACAGGGGTGCACACCTGTAATTCCAGTAGCTCTGGAGGCTGACGCAGGAGGATCTCAAGTTCAAAGCCAGTCTCAGCAAAAGCGAGGCGCTAAGCAACTTAGTGAGACTTTATCACAAAATAAAAAATAAAAAGGGCTGGGGATATGGCTTAGTGGTTAAGCACCCCTGGGTTTAATACCCCATACCAAAAAATAAAAATAAAAATGTACACGATCAAGATGTTGCCAAAAGCTTGGTCCTTGTCCCCATTGCCAATTCAATAACAAGAATATGGTTTTGAGAAAAAGGGAAAACGTTTATTGCTTTGCTGGCAAGGAAAAAACACAGGGGACTCCTGTCCCAGAGGCTGTGATTCTGCCCCTCAGGACAACAGGGGGCTTCTAAAGAGGCAACACAAAGGCTACATTCCGCCTGTTCTCTGTTGGAGTTGTAATTCACTAGTTAATTTGGGAGACGGTCATTTCTGAGACCTTCTGGTGCCATCCCCACAGTCTGAATGACTTTGTTCCTGTGATGGGTTTGTGCTCAGGGACAGAACCCTGCCTTGGATGGGGAAGAAAAGTAGTCCTGTTTCCCCCAAGATTGGGTAGGGGGAGAGAATAGGGAGGAGCAGTGAGAGAGGAAGAGAAAGAAACATGTCCATTCCAAAAATAAGGTGCAGTGGCAGCACAGCCAGGGTTGTAGTCAGAGCATGAAGTGGACACTGTTACAAAGGGAGGACATTTATGATGTTTAAACAAACTCCTTAGTGCATTTGTGGGCCACAATCCACCATCAGGTCATTGAGGCAACTGTGACAGGGTACAGTCTGAGTCCTACTTGGATAACACCCCATCAAGCTCTCCTTGAGGCTTGTGGAAACATTTTACGAGATCACTTTTATCCACATACTACTGCTTGATTTTGAAGAGCATTTTACGTGGTATTTAGAAGAAATCACAGCCCTCAGACTTTATGGAGACTATTTTCATTTTTAGATTTCTGTCCCACCATGCTGGGTATATAGACTGGTCAAATACATTCTGAAATTAAGTATTTTTCAAAAATGTTATTTCAAGATGTCCCCAAGAGACCCCCCTCCATCCCTGATAACTTTATATTAAGCTGTCACTGGGAGCAGTGTACATCCGGAAGTTTTCAGGAGGAAAATGACACTGATGCTTCAGGTACTCATGGAAACAGCATTCACTGAGAGGGTGAGATGAAGGGTGACAGGAAGGCCCCACACTGGCTGTTAAACTGGCAGGAACTCGGGGCGTGGCATGAGCCACATAAGACCCGACACTATGATCCAGGCTTCAAAACAAACCAACACCCAGGGGAAGGAGCCTAGCACTGGATCTATGAAGCCTTGCCGCCTGGTCTTCGCAGAGGTCAAAGCTAGGTCAGCTTCCTGGCTGTGACATCACGTCCTGTGTGACCTTGAGCAAGAAAATTACTTAACTCTCTGATGCCATTTCCTCATTTACACAACAGGAATAGCTCCATGCTCACAGGTTGTGGATTAGATGAAAGCATGAAGCCGTGTCTGGCACACCAAGTGCTCAGAAATGACAGCCGTGAGTGGCTGATCCTGAGCTCTGCAAGTCAACCATGGACCTAGGGAGACTTGCAGCCTGCTCTGTGTGGTCACATTCAACATGCAACACTTCCACGTCAGGTGCAGACACCTGCAGTGGGGCCCAGGCTTTGGGGTTTGCAAAGTTTCCCAGGCACAATCAAGTTTGAGAACTGCTCCATGATGCTCTTTTGTATAAAGCACAGATACGGTTACATTACCAAGGGCAAGCGAGCAGATGGCAAGACAACGCAACAAGATGCTTCACCAGAGCGAGGACTGAGGGGACTGCAAAAGTCATTTGGGAAGCAATGGGGAAATCTTAATACGAATTGCATTATTAAATATTATGACACTGTCATTTACCTCATATGCTAATGGGACTATTAACATCCTTATAAAAAGTATGCTTGAGGGCCTGGGTGTAGCTCAGTGGTAGAGTGCCTAGCATGTGTGAGACTCTGGGTTCGATTCTCAGCACCACATATAAAAAAAATCCATCAACACTAAAAAAATATTTTTAAAAAGCATGCTCAAGTGTTATGGAGTGGAATATTTTGTTTGCAAGTTATTTTCGAATGATCATGAAAATATGTGTAAAGAGGTGTACACAGTGCAACAACCAGTAAAGGTACGGATGGTACAAGGCAGTTTTGAAAATTGTCAACCTTTAATATGAAACTTTTCAAGGTAGAAACCTCATATTAACACTTCATTCACTGCTGCCAAGTGCACAATGTGCTGGGTAGTCACACTGGCTATGAAAGCCTCACCAGATTCCTGTCAGTAGCCCTCCTGTCAAGCACAAGCAGCAAAGCTACATGTCCCCAAGTCCTTGCACTGTGCAAGACCACACAAAAAACCTATGGGAGCAGAGAGCGATGGTGCACACCTGTGATCCCAACAGCTCAGGAGGCTGAGGCAGGAGGATCGCTACTTTCAAAGCCAGCCTCAGCAACTCAGTGAGGCCTTAAGCAACTCAGTGAGATCCTGTCTCTAAATAAAATATAAAAAAGAACTGGGGGGCTGGGGATCTAGCTCAGTTGGTAGAGTGCTTGCCTTGCAAGCACAAGGCCCTGGGTTCAATCCCCAGCACCACAAAAAAAAAAAAAAAGGAATGGGGAAGCTATCCCACTCCTCGGCTTATCCCCAAAGGACTTAAAATAAGCATACAACAGTGACACAGCCACATCGTTTATAGCAGCTCAATTCACAATAGCAAAACTATGGAACCAACCTAGATGTTCAACAGATGAATGGATAAAGAAAATGTGGTACATATACACAATGGAATATTACTCAGCCTTAAAGAATGAAATTATGGCATTTGCAGGTAAATGGATGGAACTGGAGAAGATCATGCTAAGTAAAATTAGCCAGTCCCAAATAACCAAAGGACAAATGTTTTCTCTGATAAGCGGATGCTGACCCATAGTCGGGAGTGGGTAGGGAAGAATGAAGGAATATTGGATTGTACAGAGGAGAGTGAGGGGAGGGGTTGGTAGGTGGGGAGGGGAAGGATGGTAGATTGAGACAGACATTATTACCTTATATACATGTACGAAAAATTATTTTTTAAAAAAATATTTATCACTGTCAAAAAAAAGTTATTGAAAAAAAATATATATATATAAAGGGCTGGGGATGTGGCTCAGTGGTTGAATGCCCCTGGGTTCAATCCCAGTACCAAAAAAACCCTCTAGGACTTATAGGGGCCTAACACTCAAGAACTCTGCCACACATAGAAACAGTAGCAGTTTTATATGCCAAATAAAATACACAAAGCATTCCCCTTGAAAGGAACCTGCAGGTCACTTGCAGAAGGCCCAGACGGCCACCCAGCTCCCACCTGCCATTTGGGGTGCAAGAAGAGAACAGGAAAGGAAGAATAAAGGCAAAGAGGAGAAATGTAAAGTCACTCAAAGCAGTGAGGACAAAGGGCTCCGAGGGCCAGGGCCAGGTGGCCATGGAAGGACTGCAGTTGGCAATTTTGAGATGAAGTCAGAAGTTTCTCTGGAAGCTGTGCACCCCTGGGGGTGAGACGGGCTGGAGCACATGACTTACATGTGCCTGTGCAGCCACAGCTCCATCCAGCCAGGTAGTATGCTTGTGTCAGCCCTCCTAGAGTTTCCCACGGGGGGGGGGGGGGGGGGCCAACACACATAAACCCCAACTTCATGCGGTGCTCAAAGTTTTCGATATTACATGGATCCTCCTGGAACAAATCTGCATTGGAGCAGAACCAGCTACCTCCACACCAACCCACCTTCCAGCAGGCCTCCACTGAAGTTCCTGGACTGTCTTCAACTCCACTTTGCACTCTAGACCCTCCCAAATCCCACCATCTGCAAAGCTCCAGCACATGACACTGCCATGGAAATAGGGGGATTACATTCAGTTGCCATGCTGGTCACCTGGAAAGGGCAAGTCTAAACCAGGTGGCTAGCTGTGTCGGCCACAACCTGACAGTTAGACTAAGCCCTCCTGCTTCCCAGGTCAACTCCTGCAGAGAGTCCACAGCTTTGTAATGTGGAAGGAAGGATAAGCCCAACATGCAGGATTTCCCACCACCATTCAGAGACGCACACTCCTTTGTACCAATCTTTATGTATTTATTCACACATTTGATAAAAATGTCACAGTTAGGGAGTGAAATCATTACAATGACATAAGTAACTCTACAGAGTCAAATAGCCGTTAAGTCAGAACACGGGGCAACCACAGCTGCTTAGCACCTGTGCACACACGCACACACTCGCTGACACACACACACCCACTCATACCTGCAGGCGCTAAGTTCGGACGTTAATAACCCAGGGATTCTTCCCTGGCTTCTCCTTGGTTCTGGGGAAGGAGAGAAATCCTCAATGCAAAGATGCTGGGACCACCTAGGGCATCTCTGCTCTGCCAGCAACTCAGGAGACATGAACAGGGGCAGTTACTTCCTTGGCACAAAAGTGGACAGGCAACAAGGAGGTCAAGAGGGGTGTAGGTTAGTTCCAGGTTTAGAGTCCCTTTTCAACACCACAACAGGGTAGCAAGCAGGAGAAACTGTAAAAGTTCAGCCATTTGAACTCCAGAAAAAAAGGTAGGGAGGAGGATTTTAATAACTTGATCCCTATTCTCCCAACAGACTGCCACGGGACCATCAGCAAACCTGAGATTCAGCAGATACCGTGTGGTTGTGACCTTATCAAACAGTGCAGTCTGCCTTCATTTCAGCTCTGGAGAGAGGAGGAAAATCTTTTTAGAGGAACAAGAGGGTCACATAAACCACAACCCCACTATATTAGTGTTTGGGACAAGATTACATCTGCTTGTCTAGACAGCAGCTGTTCTACAATGTGGAGCGCACCAAGGGAGTGGCCAGCCCCACTCCTCTGCCTTCTGAGGACAAGTCAAACCTCAAGTGAGGAAAACAATGCCTGAACCAAAGAACCGTGTCTTCCACACCGTTTTACCATGGAGAAACCACCCCAGCTCCTTTATGACACAAAGGTTAGAAAAACCAAAATAAATTTAAATGTGATGTTTGAGCCTTTCCACTGACCCTGTCAAAACACTGTTGACACAGAAAGCTCGTCTCCAGTGCTCCTGGCAAAAGGTGAAGGCTAGGAAAGGGAAAGGATTCGGTGACTACAGTGTGTGAGCATGAGCTGGCCGGTTCCCATGAAAACATCTGGGGTCAGGTGAGCCGGTGGGGAAGTATTTTGCAGGGAGAGAAATCTCTTGGTACAAACTTCATGCCCCTAAAGATAAAAGCAAGGTGACAACAAGGCACTTAACATGGCCAAGAGCTGTTCGAACCCATTCACAGCAAGACTGTTACCAAGATACTCCCAGTGACCCTCCTTGAGAAATAACTGGCCGATCATACTTTCCAGATGATCTGCAGAACTGAAGGAAATCCCAAGCGCTGCACAACCTCTGGTGGGATCTGGAATGTCAGCAAAGAACCACTCAGAGGAAGCAAACCAAAGTTGTCCCTTTCCAACCTGAGTGAGAGGCCTGCTCCAGATCAGCTCAAATACTGAATTTTAAACAGTCGGCCCAAGAACATGACAATGCCCCCATGGATCCCACTCTCTCTCTGATCAAGAGCAACAAGGGCTCTGAATGAAATCAGACACTAGTTCTCGAAGGATCTTGCACTGACGGTTCCAGCACATGCTTCCCAATATACACAGCTTTCCCATTCTGAAGCAGAGCAAGGGACGGAGACAGAGCTGGAAGAACCCGTCCCTTCTTCTCCCAAGACCCTTTAGGCATACTCAATCCGAGCAGGGCTACAACTGCCCTCGTTCTTTCGCTCGGATGACTGGGCGGTGGCCTTGGCCTCGCTGCTCATCTCCAGGGGCTTAGCCGAGATGTAGTCCTTCACTTTGATTTCCATGTTCTTGGCTTTCAGAGTGGCCATGTGCAGCTTCTCCAGGAAATCTGGCATGCCTGGGGGAGACAGGGGTGGCGGGGTGAAAGGTGTGGGGTTGGGGAGGATCTAGTTAATTCAACACACAAACCAACAGAAGACTCAAAGTTGCACAGCCCTCTTTGGTGGTGGGGAGCTGCTGCTCCTCACACCAAGGAACAGCCTGAGCAGCCACCCACAAGCAGCAGCTGCCTCCAGAATGTGTCCCCTTTGCATGGGCTGTGAAAACATCCATGAGCTCTGATCCCTGGAGAAGGGGTACTGATCAGGCCACTTACACCACAAAAGGCTCTTTTAGGTGAGTAAAATACACATCAGAGGCATCGTCGAAACAGCTGCCAATTTAATTTAGACAAATGTCAAACAGAAATACCTCATCTTCTCTCCATTTCCCCCCTGAGGAATAAGCAATTGCCCACAGAAAACCAGAAGAAAAACCACATGAGGATCTTTCTGAGACAAGAAGTTAGAAGGGGAAGGTACGATTACAGTTGTGAGGTGTGGCCTCTGTCAGAGGGGTGGTGGCCCTTTCCCCAGGTGACTGCCCATAATCACATTTTCTAGGCCAAATCTTACAGTTTTCAACACTACTGAAGAAAAAATTTAAATACATTAATGCACAGTCTGTATTTAAGACATTGAAGCAAACGTATTAAAAACTCTTCTCTGGTCAGTCATAGTGGCACACACCTATAATCCTTGCAACTCAGGAGGCTGAGGCAGGAGAGTAGCAAGTTCAAAGCTAGTCTCAGCAACTTAGTGAGACTCTGTCTCAAAATTAAAATAAAGAGTTGGGGTAGCCAGGCATGGTGGCACAGCCTAGAATTCCAGGGGCTCAGCAGGCTGAGGCAGGAGAATTGCGAGTTCAAAGCCAGCCTCAGCAAAAGCAAGACCCTAAGCAACTCAGTGAGACCGTGTCTCTAAATAAAATACAAAATGGGGCTGGGGATGTGACTCAGTGGCCGAGTGCCCCCAAGTTCAATCCCCAGTACCCCACCCCCCAAAAAGGGCTGGAATTGTGGCTTAGTGGTTAAGTGTCCCCGGGTTCAATCCCTAGTACTAAAAAAAATTAAAATAAAAACTGTCCTCTGGACCCTGTAATTCTCATTCTTTCAAATCCACCTGGAAGCTAGAATAAACTGGGAAGGGCACTGAATCCCCCAGCAGGACTCCAAGAAGGCAAGTACTAATCTTCCTGCTGCCAGTAAGAAGACAGAGAAAAACAAAATATTCACCCCAGTCCCAGTCCTGTACCCACATCTCCACTCACCACTGGAAACCATCCAGCTAACACAGTAGCGAGGAAACACAGTCTGGGGATTGTCACTGTATGTCAGCAAGTAGTCAAAGCCATTCTGGAAAAGAAACATGCAAAGATGAGAGCACCTGAGTATACATGGGCCTCCACACCCAGTACCGTGGACACCCAGGCTCTGTTCTGGAGCAAGGAGTGCCACTGTTTTAACCCGTGAAGAAGAGAGTTCACCTGAGGCCTGATAGACCACTGTTCACAGCAAGGCCTGCCTATAGGGTGACCTTTAGCAAACATGGCTCCTGGAGTGTCCTATTCCACAGTCTGCGTAAGCAGGGTTCCCTGTGCCTAGGCAGTGCAAACCCTCAGGATTTACGCCAAACAGGTCTGAGGGTCTGGAATGTTGTTGGCACGTCTTAAGTAGAGGGTGCCATGTGATCAGCTCCCAATTAAAAAATTTGGATTCTGAGTCTCTATGAGGCTTCCCAAACAGGAGCATCACATACATAACTCCTGCATTTCACTAATGGAGAAGGAGGTCTCATGGAGTCCTCTGGACCATTCCTGTCTTTTGCTGTTACAATTCAGCTGTGCAGCCTTACTCAGTCACTCATAAAATCAGCTGAGAATACAGCTATATGCTGAGTCTTTCAAATATGGGGGTATATTTACAGCTTCAAGATCTTAATCTTTACTTCCTCCTAGTACTAATAATATAATAATAGTAAACATTTATATAATACCTACTAGGGGTCAGGAATTGCTGCAATTTCTCTCAACAATCCTATACTGTAGGTATGATTATCCCCCATTTTACATGAGGAAACCACGCAGAAAAAGGTTAAGCACATTGCCCAACATCACCCAACTGCTCAGTGAGAGAACTAAGAATTCTGTCCACTGAAATCCCACATCCACTATCTCTCTGGCTCAGCCCTGACATTGTTTAATGCAGCAAAGGACATGCAATTATTAAGAAAACCTTAAGTGTCCTGATCCTAAGAAGTCTGGACCAATTACACTCCACCTGAAGGAGTAAGAGAGAAGGCATTTCCACATCTGTACTCTGTCTGCTATGCATCTAGCAGTGTGTGAGGTGCTGCGGAGGAAACAGATTTGCTCCAGCCTCTGATTAACAGGAGAGAAAGGTGCCACAGGAGACACTGTGGGGTGCAGAGGAAAGAGACGAGGGCTGTAAACAGGCACCAGGACAGAACCCACCACAAGAGCTGGTGAGAGGATGGCATGAGTCAGCACAACCATAAGACTTCAAATTATTCCTCCCACAAAACACTTGGATGGGGATGTCAAGAGACCTGGACTTCCTTCCGTGGCTGCTGATATTATCAAAATGAAGCTAAAAATGCCATGGTTGCTGTAGGGAACGAAGGACTAGGCAGAAGACAGGTAAAATGGAAACCACTGTGCTCATTATTTATAGATTTCACCTTGGAAACAGATATTTCTATTTATTAAAACTAAATTTTCAGAGCAATACTAAAAATGCAAAGTAAATAAAGAGGCTGTGCGGGAGATTTTGGGGGCCACAGTGCATATCTGCAATCCCAGCTACTCAGGAGGCTGAGGCAGGAAGATCCCAAGTTCCAGGTAAGCCTAGGCAACTTAGCAAGATCCTGTCTCAGAATAAAACTCAAAAGGGCTGGGGAGCTGGGTGCAGTGGCATACACCTGTAATCCAATTAACTGGAGAGTCTGAGGCAAGAGGACCACAAATTCCAGGCCAGCCTCAGCAACTCAGCGAGACCCTGTCTCAAAATGAAAAATCTGAAAACAAGGACTGGGTACCAATGTAGCTCAGTGGTAAGTAGCCCTGGGTCCAATGCCCATTTCCAAAACCCAGGGAGATGGGCTGGGGATTTGGCTCAGTTGTAGAGCATCTGCCTAGCAGACATGAGACCCTAGGTCCTCTCCCCAGTACAAAAAAACAAAAACACCTGTGGAGGGAGGGATGAAGAGAGGACAGTTAATAGGTACAGCTAGGTAGGAGGAGTAACTTCAAATGTTTATAATACAACTGACAATTAGTCAGTCATATGTTTCAAAATAGATAGTAAGGAAGTTGTTTTGCTTTGTTGTTTTTTTTGGGGGGTACTAGGGATTGGACCTATGGTTGCTTAACCACTCAGCCACATCCCCAGCCCTTTTTATTTTTTGCTTTGAGACAAGGCCTTGCTAAGTTGCTGATGCTAGCCTTGAACTTTCCATCCTCCTCTGCCTCAGCCTCCCAAACTGCTGGCATTACAAGGTGTGCACCACTATGCCCAGGTAGTAAGGAAGATTTGTTTGTTTTGTAATACTGGGGACTAAATAAGATTTTTAACATTCCCAATTCAAAGAAATGATGAATGTCTGAGGTGACAGACATGCAATAACCCTGACCTTATTATTACATACTGTATACGTGTACTGAAGTCACACCAGTACACCAAAAATACATGTATGACCACTGTATGTCTATTTAAAATAAATAAGAGCCGGGCGTGGTGGCGCACACCTGTAATCCCAGCACTTGGGAGGCTGAGGCAGGAGGATCGCGAGTTCAAAGCTAGCCTCAGCAACTTAGCGAGGCCCTAAGCAACTCAGTGAGACCCTGTCTCTAAATAAAATACAAAATAGGGCTGGGGATGTGGTTCAGTGGTGGAGTGCCCCTGGGTTCAATCCCCAGTACCAAAAAAATAAATAAATAAAATAAATAAGAGATAATAAAGAAGCTATTGTAACTTAGTAGGCAGACAGAACTACAGAGAGAGGACCTATTTAAAGTGACTTTAAAACTCAATATTTTGTACACAGTATGCATATCCTAAGGATAAAAAGCCAGCCAGGGCACAACTCTGTGGTAGAGCACTTACCTAGCATGGACTGGTCCCTGGGTTTGATCCTCAGCACCACATACACACAAAGACACACTTTTTTCTTTTTCTTTTTTTTTTGGCACCGGGGATTGAACCCAGGGGCACTCGCCCACTGAGTCACATCCCCAGCCCTATTTTGTATTTTATTTCAAGACAGGGTCTCACTGAGATGCTTAGGGCCTCACTAAATTGCTGAGGCTGGCTTTGAACTTGCGATCCTCCTGCCTCAGCCTCCCAAGTGCTGGGATTACAGGCATGCGCCACTGTGCCCGGCCAAAGACACATTTTTATTATTCACGCTACTGGTGGTCTTGTTGGTATTACTCTGAGACTGTTGTGTGTGCATTTCAGGTTACAGCCAATGAGTACTTAGTTATGCTGAGGGTGCTAGAAATTGAGTGAGATAGCACAGGGAAAGATAATGAATAGAAAATATAAATAAAAATTCTATAACCCTGAATTTGAATCAGAGGTATTAATATATACTTAGGATTTGTTTGATCTTTTAAATATCACTTTATTTACTTTGAAAATAATAAATAACACAAGTCAAGGATTTTTCCATCTCCTTTTTCTATGTGACCTACAGGAAACCAAGTAGTTGATGAGGAACTGTCTCTCTAAAGTATTCTAACCAATACAGAAAGAAAGGAGAAAAGAATTACAATATCAGTATTCAGTAATCTAATGAAATAATGGATAATCATCAACAACTTACAGATTCACAAAGAAAGGGCAAAGCAGACATTATTTGCCTCGCTAATAAAAGTGGTCTTGCCCGAAATAATCCACCAACCTGAATCTGCTCAGGCCTCAAGACCTATCTACCACTATCCAGGAAAGACGGCTGAACTGATTCACAGAGATGCAAAGGCAGCATACATAATGCCAACACCTGGTTTTACTCAAATTCTGACTCCAATAGCAAAACAGTTCACAATCAGGAAAATTTAAACACTGATTTAGACTTACATATTTGGTATTAGGGATTTCTGTCACTTGTTTTAAGGATGATTATGACACAACTTATGTTTCAAAAAAATCCCTTTTTGGACTTTAAAAAAAAAAAAGAAAAAACCCTTTTTGAAATAAATGCTGAAGTATCTATACAAGAATTGGGTTCTTCTAATAATAAAGTTAAAATTTGCTTCAAAATAACTAAGGGAATGGAGAAGGGAACAGGAAGGGTACAGCCTGTGGGTGGGGTGGGCTCAGTGCTACTGTGCTTGCCTAGCAATGCTAATCCTGCAGTGAAGGGAAAAACACACCAAACAAGCCTGGCTGTGAGTTGATAGCTGTTGAAGTTGGGGAGAGATACACAGGAATGCATTACACACTTCAGATTTTCCATTACAAAAAGTAAGACAAGGAGGGGCTGGGGCTGGGGCTCAGTGGAAGAGCACTCACCTGGCACATGAGAGGCACTGGGTTTGATCCCCAGCACCACATAAAAACAAATAAATAAAAAAGGTATTGTGTCCATCTACAATTAAAAATATTTAAAAAAAGAAAACAAAGTAAGACAAACAAAACATCATACCTTGGGTGAAGGACCTACTTTCCAGTGTGTCAAAGCCACCTCAGCAGCCCTCTGACTAACCTCTGTGAATGTCTGCCCATGCTCCCTAACCTCCACCTTCCTTGCTAGGCACCCAGGTCTCTAGCACACACACACAGGGCTCCTTTCTATCTCTGTCTGCTTGAATCGTGTCTCTATATCCAGTGCCCCTCCTACTCTCCTCTACTATCATCTGCCTTTTTTACAAAGATCAACTCAAGCCAGGTATAGCAACACCTGCCTGTACGCCCAGCAACTAGGGAGGCCGAAGCAGGAGGATTAAAAGTTCTAGGCTAGTCTCAGAAACTTAGTGAGACCCTGTCTCAAAATTAAAAATAAAAACTAAGAGAAGGGCTGGGCATGTGGCTCAGTAGTTGAGTGGTCCTGGGTTCAATCCTCAGCACCACATTCACATGCCCCTCCAACACACACACACACACACACACACACACACACACACACTCGAGATAATTCTCACTGTTCTGCCAGTAGAGCTAGAATATCTATCGGGTGCCTACCAGAGATCACACTGTGCCATGTGCCCACGCTGCCTCAGCTGTTTCACGGCCATCATTTCTAAAGGGAGTAATGCTGGAACTCAAGCCATTTCTCCCCACACAGATAGCACAAAGACATGATTAAAATTTCAAAAGGAACTTAAAAGGAATAAAGCAAGGTGTAAATCTCCTCCCCCATACAGTTCCCAGCCTGACCCAGTCTCCCTGTCCTAGGGGTAACCAGTCATCAACAGCAGCCTTATTTCTTTACTGTCTTCTAAAGAAAGTGACTTTCAAATATTTTTAACTACAACTCATTCTGTCTCTCACACACACTAATACATACTTATGTAACAAAGTAAGTTTCCTGAAATATGCTGACACTCTTTCTACTTTTTCTTTTTTTCAAACTGATCATAATCTCCTAAGTTAATTATATCTCACACTAATGGGTAGCAATCTGGACTTGAAGAATCCCACTCTATAAATAGTACAGAGGTAAACACACAGATCCCCCAGGAAAAAACAAACACCATTGACTGAGGTCAGCCACTATGTGTCACAGCCAAAGGCCCACTGCAGGTGGTATAAATAAAACAACTTGATGAACAGTCCATGCAGCTCCAAAACAAACAAAGCAACAGGGAGACACAAAGCCATTATAAAGTAAGACAGAACTAAAACAGCGACCACTGTCACCAACATGTATACTCAACAGTTTTAACTTTTTAAAAAAAGCCCACTAAGCTAAAGAAAATATTCTCTTCTGCCGGGCGTGGTGGCGCACACCTGTAATCCCAGCACTTGGGAGGCTAAGGCAGGAGGATCTCGAGTTCAAAGCCAGCCTCAGCAACTTAGCAAGGCCGGAAGCAACTCAGTGAGACCCTGTCTCTAAATAAAA
>JAJEJO010005264.1:128671-139853 GCA_020662805.1 Glaucomys volans
AAACAAAAAAAAACCTCCAGCCAATGCTAACAGATGCCAGGCTTAGGAACTGCAACCCTCTAATAACTCACCCAGCCCCCCACAAGTTCAGACACTAGGCATTACTGGAGAAAATTCCAAAGCCATGACATATTATCTCTTGGGTGAAGTAAAACTCACCTCATCAAATGACTTATGGGGACGGATAACCATTTGGGATTCATAGGATCTGACTCTGACAAATTCTGGAGACTCTGGCACGCTGGGGTGCTCCACGGCACTGGAGAGGAGGAGAGGGAAAGCAGGTTAGAATCTCAGGGAGCTGCAGCCAAGGGTAGGACCAGAGGGGCTTGAAACAAACAAAACCAGGAGTCAGGAGGATGAATGAATATAAGACAAGTTCTACAAATGAAGTGAGCTCCTTTGGCACAGGCAGCATGCGGCTCCCTAGGCCATGTCCAATCCACTGCACTTCCCCCTAAATTATCAACATTCAGGAACTTAAAAAAAAATTTAGGGGGACAGGGCAGGGGTCCCAGGGATTGAACCTAGGGGCGCTTAACCACTGAGCCACATCCCCAGTCCTTTTTTGTATTTTACTTAGAGACAGGATCTTGCTGAGTTGCTTAGGACCTCGCTAAATTACTAAGGCTGGCTTTGAACTTGTGGACCTCCTACCTCAACCTCCCAAGTCACTGGGACTACAGGCATGCACACCATGCCTGGCCTCTGAAGAAATATTGAATTAAAAGCTTGCATCCCTTCAATCTTCCTAGCTAGTCACAGCCCGCTCCTCTTTCAGCTGGGAGAGCAGGACAATGGCTGCCATGGGGAAGCCTGGGGAAGACTCATGAGGGCGCTGAGAGCAGGCAGGCTTACAGATATATATAAGTGACACTCACGGCCAAAGAAAACTTGGCAAGGGCCACCAGCAGCCATACATACCGTGACACCAACACCATCACGTTGTTTTCCTGATCCACACTGTACCGCCGAACATACACGTAATCCCGAGAGTACATCGGATACTACAGATGGGAGGGGCAAGATTAGTATTCTGCATCCCACGGACTCGACAGAAGTAAAACCAGGAGTAAAAACACTCACAGGAAAATGGGTTACCCAGTGGAGAACCTCAGAACCACTGACCACATCCCTCTCGATCACCTCCAGCTTGATCACCAGGGCATCCCACTTCTTCCTATACTCTGTGTCCAGCTGTGAAAGACAAGACCATGAAGACTCAAGATGATCCAAAACAAATATGCAGACAGCCTCTCCAGATGCCTGGACTGGAGCTCTGACCCAGGCGCCCTATTATAAAAACAGCAGTCTGACCTAACAGATGGTGCTTACGTGTGTGAGGTGCAGCTCTGCTTACCACAGATGAGTCTTCTAAAGTCCTTTCACACACTGAAAGGGAATCTTAAAAAGCCAGCCCCAGAAAAGTATAAGGAAAAAAAATTATACCAGACACATCTGGGGAAAACACAAAAAATGCAGTCTAAACAGGTTTAAACAGACAAAAGCTCTCAAAGGATGAGCAGACATTTCACACAAAGAAATGAAAGTAGTATGCATATTTTTAAAATTTTCTGGCATCACTAGTAACTAAGGAATTTCAAAGACAGACATATCCAAAATAATAAAAACACAATGCAAATTGACAAAATTCAGTGCTTAGGTGAAAGTGCACTTGCACATTACCAGTGAATGTTATTATCAACAAAACAGCAACTGAAAGTCTGGCCAAACAAGTGAAAATACCTATGCAGAACTCTGGGTGATCCTACCCCTCTTTCCACTACTGTTGGAACACCCCAAGGATAAAAGCAGTCCATGAACATATTAGTTTTTATTAAGTAAGTATCTTCATGAAAAACATGTTCCAGTTTAAAAGAAGTTAAAGACACCTAACAACTAAATGGAATCCTAACTGGATCTATACAAAATGGACATTATTGGGTCAACTGATAAAACCAAAATACAAACAGAAGATTACATTAAAGTATATGAATTTACTGAATTTAATAGAAATACCATGGTTAGTTAGAAGACTATGTCTAGTCTCAGGAAATATTCACTAAAGAATTTAGGAATAGAGGACCATAATATATTTAACTTGCCCTCAAAATAAAGCCTTGTGAAATATTAAAGTATCATAATCAATCCTTCTATTTGATCTTATCAAAAAGTCGGGAGGTGGATGGGGCATGAGCAGAAATCAGTCCCATCCCCAGAGAACACATAGAGAAATTATAAGTCAAATGTTCACCCAGATGCTATATGACGTGGGACAAGAAGACACAGATATCCCAAAGCCAACATCATTCAAATTAGAGAAATTATTCATGTGGACAGTGGTAAATGGCTTGCTAGGAAGCTCTGAAATCTAGAGCAAAAAATTAACTCACCTGAACATTGAAGAACTGCCGGGGTGTCACATCTGTGTAGGTTCCAAAAACTAGAATGACAAGAAAGAATAAGGGATGCTTGCCGTGCTCCTGTGACTGGCCCTGTTCCTATCACCTAACGGCATTTCAATTCTTGAGTACTGAGAGCTCTTGAAGGCAGGTTCAGAAAGTAGAATCAAGGCCAGGACAGTGAGGACAAAGAAGCCACGTGTCAAGGAAAACACCGGGAGAGGAAAAACAACCAACAGAAAGTCTGTTAAATACCCTGAGCAACCACCAGAATGGAACAGTTTAGAGAAGTATTAGAGAAGGCCCCCAAGTCCCAGGCACCTGGGCAACCATGAACACACTTCAAAGGCAGCATGCCTGGCTCACCTCGGTACTGGTAAAGATGGCTGCCCTCAATTGGGCGCCGCCACAGCTTGAAGTGTTTCTTATCCATCACCATCTCCCATGGCTGTTCCTTGTCCTTCAAATCTTCATTCCCTTCTGTTTGGGATTTTGACTCTGGAGGATGGCGCTCGACTCCTGAGCTCTGAAATATATTTGACACTTCCTCCAACCGTTTCATCTCATTAATGGATCTGGAGGGGGAAAAAAAAAGGCCCAGTGCAAGTGATCAGTCAGCCCTGCGAAATGAAGTATCCACACAGAGGCCTGCAAAGGAATGGTGTGGCTTTCACACAGTATGGCGTGGTGAATAAAACTCAGTTCCTGCGCTAAATTCCTGCTCTGTCATCATTAACTCAAATAATATATTATTTAACCAGTACCCACTTCTACATCTATATAATGGGAACAATAGTACCTACCTTGAGGTTGAGAATAAAGATGATCAATAAATTTTTATGTAAAATGCTTAAGATCTGGTACATTATTAACCTTCAACATTCACTATTAACATCTTTGATTGCAGCTGGGCCTGGTGGCACACTATAACCCTAGCAACTTGGCAGGCTGAGACAAGAGGATTGCAAGTACAAGGTCAGCCTCAGAAACCTACAGAGACCCTGTCTCAAAATAAAAAATAAAAAAAGACTGTGATGTGGTTCAGTGGTTAAGTTCAATCCCCAGCACAAACTAAATAAATAAAAAAGTCCATGATTGTGAAATGTCATTTGGGACCTTTACAAAGACTGGGTAATTCTCACCACTATCTAAGTGTAGAATATTTCCATCCGCCAAAAGAAACCTGTACCATCACCAGTTCCCTCCCTCTCCTGCCTCCCTTCACCCACAAGGACACTTTCTGCATGGATTTGCCTATTCTGGACATTTCAAATACATGGAATCACGTGATATATGGCTTTCTGTATCTGGCTTCTGTCCCCTGGCATGTTTTCAAGTTTCATCCATGAAAGTGTACTTTATTCCCTTTATGGCTGAATAATGTTCCACCATATGAATATATTACCTTTTGTTTATCAGGCAACAGAAACTTGGTTTCTACTTTCTGGCCATTATAAACAATTTTGTGTGTGTGTGTGTGTGTGTGTGTGTGTGTGGTGCTGGGGATTGAATCCAGGGCCTTGAGCTTGCAAGGCAAGTACTCTACCAACTGAGCTATATCCCCCAGCCCCATTATAAACAATATTGCTAAGAACATTCATGTATAAATTTTTCTATAAACATGTTTTCAATTCTCTTGGGAAGATTCCTAGGAGTAAATGTGCTAGGTCATGGTAACTCTATGCTTCACATTTTGAGGAGCTGCCAAAACTATTTCCACAGCAACTGTGCCACTTTGTATTCCTATCACCAATATATGAAGATCCCAACTGCTCCACACCCTTGCCAACATTTATTATTGTCCATTTTTCATTCTAGCCATAGTTGTGGGCATGAAGTGATAGTGCAGTTTGAACTGATATGATTGCTAATGACTAATGATGTTGATTAACTTTTCATAAGCTTATTATCCACTTGTGTACTCCATGGAGAAATATCTCTATTGAAAGTCTTTGTCCATTTCAACAGATTGTCTTTTTGTCTTTTTTTTTTTTTTTTTTTTTGTACTGGGATACTTAACCTTAACCACATCCCTAGCCCTTTCTATTGTTTATTTTTTGGGACAGGGTCTCGCTGAATTGCTCAAGGCCTTGCTAGGTTGCTAAGGCTGACTTTGAACTTGCAATCCTCTTGCCTCAGCCTCCTGAGCCACTAGGATTACAGGTGAACACTAATCCCTTATCAGAAATATGAACTATAAATATTCTTTCCTTCTGTGGATTATCTTAACTTTCTTGTGCCTTTTGATGATAAAGGTTTTTAATTTTTGCGAAGTCTAACTTATTTTTTCTTTGATTACTCATGTTTTTGATATTACATCTAAGAAATCACTGTCTAATCCAACATCACAAGGACTAATACCTAAATTTTCATCTAAGAGTTTTAGAATTATAGCTAACATTAAGGTATTTGACCCATCTGAATTAATTTTTGTGCACAGCATAAGGTAGGGGTCTAAATTCATTCTCTTGCGTGCCTCTTCAGTTAGCCCAGCCCTACTTCTTTCCCCACCGACCTGTCTTGACACCCTGTTGAAAACCGATGGACCAAAAATGTAAAGGTTTATTCCTGGACTCTCAATCTTATTCCAACAATCTCATGTCTATCCTAATGCCAGTACCAGTGTCTTCACTGTGGTAGCTCTGTAGTAAGTTTTGAAATCAGGAGAGTTAGTCCTCCAAATTTTACTCATCTCTTTCAAAAGTGAGTCCCTTTCACATACATGAGTGTAACTGGCTTGTCAATTTCTGTAAAACAGCTAGCTAGTGTTTTGATACAAACTGTACTGAACCTGTAGACTGATTTGGGTAGTTCCATCTTAAGAATATCCCAATATCCCTCAACACAGGCTGTCTTTCCATTTATTCACGGTTTTTTGTTTTGTTTTTTGAGAAGGAGGGTCTTGCTATGTTGTCCAGGCTGGCCTTGAACTCCTGAGCTCAACCAATCCTTTCTTTCCTAGCCTCCAGAGCAAATGGGATTGCAAGTATAGGCCACTGTGCCCAATCTTGTATGTTTTTTATGAAATTTCTTTCAAGAATGTTTTATAGTTTTCCTTGTAAAAGCCTTACATTTCTTTTGTTAAATTTATTCCTAAATATTTTATTTTTTGATACTATTTTAAATGGAATTTTCTTACTTTCATTTTCAGATTGTTCCTTTGAACAGTGTATAAAAATGTGATTTTTGGGCTGGGTTAGCTCAGTTGGTAGAGTGCTTGCCTTGCAAGCACAGGGCCCTGGGTTCAATCCCTAGCACTGGAAAAAAAAAAAAAAAAAGTGATCTCTGTATGCAGATCTTATAACCTGCAAACTTATTAGCTGTCAGAGTTTATTAGCTTTAACAGTTTTTTGGATTCCTTAGTATTTTCTACACATAAAATCACTTAAGAAAATAATTAAATAATAACATGTTAAAAAAAGATCTTACAGGCTGCAAATAGTTTGAGTGCTTGCTTTCCAGTCAGAACGCCTGCTATTTCCTTCTCTTGCCTAGTTTCCCTGGCTACAGCCTCTAGCACACTGTTGAAGAGAAGGGCTGAGCAGACATCCCCATCTTGTTCCCAACCTTAGGAGAAGCGCCTCCATTCTCACCATCAACTGTTGTTAGCTGTTTTTTACTAAAGCTCTTTATCAGTTTGAGGAAATTCCCTTCTATTTCCAGTCTGCTGAGGGATTCTGGTTTTTTAAATCCTGAAACAAGGCTGGATTTGTCAAATGCTTTTTCTGTGTCTATTCAGATGACCATGAGGCTTTTGTCCTTTATTCTATTAATGTGGTAAAGTGACCAATTTGGTATGATGAACCAATCTTCTTTACTGGGATAAATCACACTTTTTCATAAATATAATCCTTTTCATGTTACACGATTTGGCTTGTCAGTATCTTGCTCAGGATTGCATACATTTCTAAAATATGCAAAACAGTACCAGATATCACACTAGGTATCCCTGTATCTCCCTTGAGCTATATACATATGTATAAAGACGGAGATGAAGATGATACACAACAAACTGGGATAATGGTTACATCCAGGGAAGAAAGGAGAATATGTTAGAAGAAAGAGTGCAGAAGAAAATTTATTGTACCTATGATATTTTGTTTCCTTCTTTTCTTCTCTTTCTTTCTTCATTTCTTCCTTTCTTTCCTTTCTTACCAGAGATTGATCTCGGGGCACTTGACCACTGAGCCACATCCCCAGCCCTATTTTGTACTTTATTTAGAGACAGGGTCTCACCAAGTTACTTAGCATCTCACCATTGTACTCTTTCTTCTAACATATTCTCCTTTCTTCCCTGGATGTAACCATTGTCCCAGTTTGTTGTGTATCATCTTCATCTCCGTCTTTATACATATGTATATGGCTCAAGGGAGATACAGGGATACCTAGTGTGATATCTGGTACTGTTTTGCATATTTTAGAAATGTATGCAATCCTGAGCAAGATACTGACAAGCCAAATCGTGTAACATGAAAAGGATTATATTTATGAAAAAGTGTGATTTATCCCAGTAAAGAAGATTGGTTCATCATACCAAATTGGTCACTTTACCACATTAATAGAATAAAGGACAAAAGCCTCATGGTCATCTGAATAGACACAGAAAAAGCATTTGACAAATCCAGCCTTGTTTCAGGATTTAAAAAACCAGAATCCCTCAGCAGACTGGAAATAGAAGGGAATTTCCTCAAACTGATAAAGAGCTTTAGTAAAAAACAGCTAACAACAGTTGATGGTGAGAATGGAGGCGCTTCTCCTAAGGTTGGGAACAAGATGGGGATGTCTGCTCAGCCCTTCTCTTCAACAGTGTGCTAGAGGCTGTAGCCAGGGAAACTAGGCAAGAGAAGGAAATAGCAGGCGTTCTGACTGGAAAGCAAGCACTCAAACTATTTGCAGCCTATAAGACCTTTTTTTTTGGAACCGGGTATTGGACTCAGGGGCGCTTGACCACTGAGCCACGTCCCGAGCCCTATTTTGTATTTTATTTAGAGACAGGGTCTCACTGAGTTGCTTAGGGCCTCGCTAAGTTGCTGAGGCTGGCTTTGAACTCACAATCCTCCTGCCTCAGCGTCCCAAGTCGCTGGGATTACAGGCGTGCGCCACCGTGCTCAGCTGTCTAAGATCTTTTTTTAACATGCTATTATTTAATTATTTTCTTAAGTGATTTTATGTGTAGAAAATACTAAGGAATCCAAAAAACTGTTAAAGCTAAAAAACACTAACAGCTAAAAAGTTTGCAGGTTATAAGATCTGCATACAGAAATCACTTTTTTTTCTTTTTCTTTTTCCTTTTTTTTTGCCGTGCTGGGGATTGAACCCAGGGTCTCAACTTCTAAACTGTTCAGACATAATGAAAACACAGGAGCACAATCACTGTTGCACATGTAAGTAGAGAAAAGATAAACCCTCTCACCATGCATTTCTTTAGCCTGCTGCACCAAATCCTGGTTGGACAAGATAGGCATCTGAACCTTCCTATCTAAGAGACTTAAACTAATAAGGAGAGAAAAGGACAAAAGAGATTATTCCCCAAATAGTAACAAAACCAGCAGATTAGTCAAAGGATCAAGAAAAGATAGTATATGCTTCCCTGTTTCCAGAGGAAAATCATCTCAATATTTGAGGAAGGTTGGACTGAAAGCAGTGGCACTAAAGACTTACAATGAAAACTAAGTAAGTGTAACAATGTTTGACTGGGGGAGGGGTGTCCTATCTTCTGTATGAAGCAAGACACAGTCTCTAAAATCATTCAGATGTAGCCATCGGGCAATTAGGAATTTCAACAAGACAAGTTTCACCTCATATAATCTCTTCCCTCACATTAGAAACTTACTGTCAAAGGTAGGGATTTTTGACTGATTTAGGACACATCTTGAAATAAAGGACATAAACTAGTTAATGGTAAAAGAATGAAGAAAACACACACACGTTCCCCAAGCCAAAAAGAGTTCACATTGATATTCATCTAGTTAACACAGAAAATGTGAATATATTCCATTTTAGGGCTAAAATGGGAAAATGACCAATTATCCTTATGTAACTTTACCAACAGTTATGTTATTTTATTCAAATTTCTACAGCAATGACGTGTAGCTAGGGAAAAAAAAGATGAGGTCAATGGAACATTTCCCCCTAGATTTTCATATTTCTTAATATCCTTCCCCTTTTTGTTCCAGTAATTTTTTTTTAGTTGTAGACAGACAACTATTTTATTTATTTATTTTTTATTTTTATTTTTTTATTTATTTTTATTTATTTTTATGTGGTGCTGAGGATCGAACCCAGTGCCTCACACATGCTAGGCAAGTGCTCTACCACTGAGCTGTAACCCCAGTCTGTCCAGTAATTTTTTAGCTGTTTCAAAGCATGAAAAAAATTACTACTGAATTCTTCCATAAAATTTGCCCTAGGCCAGGTGTGGTGGCGCACGCCTGTAATCCCAGCGACTCAGGAGGCTGAGGTAGGAGGATCGCGAGTTCAAAGCCAGCCTCAGCAACTTAGCAAGGCCCTAAGCAACTCAGTGAGACCCTGTCTCTAAATAAAATACAAAATAGGGGGCTGGGGATATAGCTCAGTTGGTAGAGTGCCTGCCTCGCAAGCACAAGGCCCTGGGTTCAATCCCCAGCACTGCAAAAAAAAAAACAAAAACAAAAACAAAATAGGACTGGGGATGTGGCTCAGTGCCCAAGTGTCCCTGAGTTAAAACCCCAGACCCCCCCCCCCCCAAAAAAAAAAATTTGCCCTGGGCTCACAGAATGCAACAACAGTGAGCAAAGTTATTCTGTTTGTTTAACTGAAGCCAATTAGATAAGAACACTATAACAAAGATGAAAAGATCTGATTTCTACATGTGGCCCCAGAAGCAAGTCAAAATCACTTTGTACAGGTCACTTCTTTGCTAAATAAGATCAATATCTCACTTAGTAAAATGTTCTCAGCAGGGCATGGTGGAGCACGCCTGTTAATCCCAGCAGCTCTGTTAATCCCAGCAGCTCAGGAGGCTGAGACAGGAGGATAGAAGAGTTCAAAGCCAGTCTCAGCAAAAGCAAGGTGCTAAGCAACTCAGTGAGACCAAGTCTCTAAATAAAATACAAAATTGGGCTGGGGGGGAGTGCCCCTGGGGTTCAATCCCCAGAACAAAAAAAAAAAAAAAAAAAACACACACACACATTCTCAAACACAAAAGAATAGAAAGCAAAATTATTCTTTTTTATTCTGAACAGAAACTCACATATAAGAAAAACATGTCACTTTAAAGTTCACATTCTAAAAGATATATTCTGCACACTTCCCTGTTTAACCAAGACGGAAGGATCAGAATGGGCAAGTGGGCATTCAGGACAAGTGGGTATGGAAACAACACAGGTGAGTTAAAGCCTGTAACTTAGGGGTTATGTGACAATCATTCTCTTCTTCCACTAACAATGAAAGAATTGTGTTTGACCTGAGACAACTGTGTTCCATTCTGGAAACTACTCAATATCTATCAATCACCTCACTAAAACAAACAAAATCCAAAATGTTCTAAGCTAGCTGAAACAATCTCAGCAGTGCCTGCTCTAAAGCAAATACAATACTTAAACATCAAGCAAAAAGTCAGGCTATATCCACATTTTATTCAATAAAATGTAAACATTACTAGCTATTAGAACTGAGACATAAGGAACCACTCTACAATCAATAATATATAATCTGTCTCCCTACCAAGGTAACAAATCTTTTAAAAAATCATCAAGATGAACAACTTGATCAAATTTTAATTATAAGAAAAGCAAAATCAAAGAATGAATTAGACAATGAAGTATTAAGCCAGGCTGGTGGTACATGCCTGTAATCCCAGCAACTCAGGAAGGAGGCTGAGATAGCAGGATCACAAATCTGAGGCCAACTCAGCAATTCAGCAAGGCCCTAAGCAACTCAGCAAGATCCTATCTCAGAATTAAAAAAAAAAAAATTTAATTTTAATAATGTAAAGGGCAAGGGGAGACGTAGTTCAGTGGTAAAGCGTCCCTGGGTTCATTCCCAATAACCCCACAACAAAAACAAAGACAATGAAGCGTTAAATGTGGGCCTTTACTGTAGTAACCTGGAGGAAGGCCAAAAGGCAGCTCACTAGTGCTCTACAGACTGGGGTACAGCCCAGTGGTAGAGTGATGGAGGCCTGGGTTCAATCCCTAGCACTCAAACAAACAAAAAAGAAGTGTTCTGACTGGACTTCAACTAAACTCCTGAAATGCAAAGCTGATTAACCCTGAACAGTCCCTCTTGGAGAGTTGGATTAGAACCAAGGGTGTTTCAACAGCCCCTAGTTTCAGAGACAGCCTGAAGAGCAGGAAACAGGATGACCACCTGGATCAGTAACTGGCCTAACCTCACTGCCACAGTGGATAGTGACTGTCAATAACTGTTCAATACATTCACTTCTTGTTTCCCTTATAGCTCCCTGAGATGGGAAAACTGCTATCCAGAGTTCCAGGATGTATCGCCCATTAAAGTGCATTAAGTAAGCCAAAGAATGTCATCTACCACTAAACTCCAACACTATTCAACTCCCACCACCCCAAATTCCTTCATTCTCTTTTGGATCAAGTAACCCTTTTCTGGTCTTTCTCCTCTTTGTCTCCTGAACAGATCCATCTGAGAATTTTCCTTTCAGAGGTCACTAGTATGGAACATGGGAATTTCATCATCAAAAACAGAATGAAAGGATTGGGGATACAGCTCAGTTGGTAGAGGCACAAGGTCCTGGGTTCAATCCCCAGCACCACAAAAAAAAAAAA
>JAJEJO010005264.1:139953-225280 GCA_020662805.1 Glaucomys volans
AAAAAAAAAAAAAAAAACACCCAGAATGAAGGGCTGGAGTTGTGAGTTGTGGCTCAGTGGTAGAGTGCTTGACTGGAATGTGTGAGGCCCTGGGTTCAATCCTCAGGTCCACATGTAAATAAATAAAAGATTCACTGACAGCTAAAAAAAAATATTAAAAAAAAAAGAATGAAAATTCAAACAGTTATTTGGTAATTTCTTAATCTGAAAGTTTTCTTCTCATTCTTTTATTTCTTACAAGACACTGACTAGCACAAATAGCCGAACAGCAAAAGAATGCTAATAAGAACTAGACAAAATTGCTATCATGCTTTGATTCCTTAATTTTTTTTTTTTAGTGATTGAGACTGTGTACGGTATGATTTTAGTCTAATTTGGGGGAGTGGGGGGTTGTTTGTTTAACAGCACTGGGGATGGAATCTAGGGCCCTATATATGTTAGGCAGGGCTCTACCACTGAGCTATACCCTCAGCCCTGTGGTTATGATTTTAAACTGCATTATAAGAATCATCCTTCCTGCTAGGAAAAGCATTCCCAGTTCCTAAGATAGACTTGCAGTTACCCACAATTCATAGTGTTGCACAAATAGCTGCCTGGCATCTGGGTATCACACTTCCCACACAGGCCATGGTACAAACTTGACTGCTGTACTTCCATTTTCAATCTAACCAAAAATGTGGAATAACAGGTGGTCTCCCTGTTCAAGATCTAGAATAAAGATACTCCGTGGGATCTATCAGGAGGAGGGAACTGTCCTGGTTCCTGAAATCACAGTTTTAGAATTTAAAAGAGTGCTTAGGTGGAGAACACAGTCTAAAAATATCTGTTAAAAAGAAAATACAAGCCATGCTTGGTGGCACATTGCCTTAATCCCAGCTACTGGCCAGGATGAGGCAGGAGGATCAGAAGTTCAGGACCAGTCTTGCCAACTTAGTGAGACCCTGTCTCAAACAAAAACCAACAATAACAACAAAAAAAGAATAGCTGGGGATGTAGTTCAGTGGGACAGTGACCACCTAGCATGCATACCAGGTTCAAACTCCAGTAACGGAAAGGAAAAAAAGTACATACAGAGACACTTCAAGTGCTAAAGCAAATCTTTAGATTACATAAAGTCTGAGATTCAGAACTACAGATTAACAGAAACGATCGATGGTACTGGTTTTTTCACCCAGAAGTTTTAATGATGATAGCATGACCTCAGACCTTAATGACACAATATTCCCAAAGTTACAAAGCAGCAAAAATCTCACCTAATTCTTATAGGATAAAACGTCTGTGTTACTGGTTGGTGCAAGCCGGGCAAAATCCCTCACAGCCTCTTAATTCCATTAAGATGGGAGTCACAATGACAGAGGGCTCTCTCTGGGCACTTCTCCCAAGGCTTGAGTCCCATCTGGATGGCAGTCATTTTGTAAATGGAAGAACTATACCTTCAGGTCGAGATTAAAGCCGTTTTGAATTTATATTTTTCTGAGAACGTTAAAGATTACGTGAACAAGGACCTGCGCGCCTTCTATATATCCATTTTCACAATGTGGTTTTTCTTTTCTTTACCCCCAGGGCTGGGAATCCAGCGCGGGCCTCGCGCTTGCCAAGCAGGTGCTCCACCACTGAACTACACCCCCAGTCAGAAGGCTGTCTTCAGTGTCACACTGTCCATCCAGAGTCCCCCTCCTAGACTACCACACTTCCAGCTCTTGCTTCTAACCCGACAAACCGAGAAAACACACAGGCAATGACGTGAATTGCTAAGACAGCTTCAGTCTGCTGCACCGCCACTCCCAGGAGCACCAAGGAAACCGGACACCGACCACTGGGCGAGCCCCCGAGGGTTGCACGTCCCAACCTCCAGCCCGGGACGCCCCCACCCCGAGCACAGGGTCGATTCGCCGCAGGGCTCACCTCTGCAGCTCCTCCTCCTGGATCCTCTCCTCGTCCCACACGAAGACACCGGCAAGCGCCGCCATCAAGGCAGAGGCATGGCCCGGACGGCCGCGCAGCCGGCGCCAGAGGCGTCCGAGCAGGACGCAGCGCGAGCTCTCGGAGTAGAGGCGGCCGTAGAGCTGCGCGATCTGCTGCGTGCGCCTCACGCGCAGGCCCGTCACGAAGCGGCACTGATTGGCCAGCAGGCCCAGCAGGCCCCCGCCCCGCGCGCCCGCCAACCAGGCGGCCAGGCCCGCCGGCGGCCTCCGCGGGAACATGCCGCCGCCGCTACGCCGCAGGCAGAGAAGCCGGGGCGGGAGGGCACGGGCGGCCGTCTGTCCGCCGGGTCTCCTAACTGGCCCACCCGGAGCCCGTCTCACGTCGCCCGGGCCAGGCGCCGCCCCTCATGTCTCCGCGGCAGCCGCTGAGAACAGCCCCCTCCGGGGAGAGCGCCGCTGCAGGACACGATCCGGCTCGGTCCCCTCACTCCTCCGCGTTTCCAGCGGGCGCCGAGATCGCGGTGGGCGTCACGCGGGAACTGGCGAAGCGGACGACCCCAGCCCTGCAGGAGGAAAGGTCCCGGGCGCTCCGAGTCCGCCACACGCGCCGCCCGCCCGCAACCTACCCGCTTCTCCGCCGTCCGGGCTCTGATTGGCTGCGATCCCGACGCCCTGGCGCTCATTGGCGATGCCAAATGCCCGTCACCGCTCTCTCCGCCCCTACGCGCCGCACGCCGCGGCCTCCTGATAGCAAGGTAGGTGGCACGGCGGTGTGAACCAGTCAAGGGCGCCTTGAGGAGTGACCGTCGGACCTCGTACCGCCGCCATCTCCGGCCGCCCCGCCCCCGCCCCGTGGAGGACCGCGGCAGGGTGCCCAGAAGTCCTGCAAGGTGGGCAGATGTTCAAGAGGCGGGGGATTGTCGCCTAGTTCCTTAGTTAGAGTCCGGCGTAGGGATGGGGCGTCCAAGGCCTGGTGGGGGGCGGCCGAGAAGCCCGTGGTGAGGACCCTGCTCAGCTTGGGGGCGCCTGACCTCCAAACCCTCCTCCGCCTCCCCGCCCGCTCCCCCGGAGCCCCCCTGAATATTCGGGGAGCGGAGGCGGTCCCATAGGGTCGGAGTTCCAAGTGGACCTGAGAACGCACGACTCTGTACTCAGGGAGCCACGTGGGCTGGTGACCTGTCGCAATCTGACAAAGCGGCAGCCCTTCGGTAAGCAGCCAAGTTTGCTAAAACCTGTGCTTCACCCTGGGCAACCTGGCTAAGTGGTTTCCAAGGGTATTAAATTACTATTCTATGTCCACTTTCATTTAAACGAAACTGCTGGATGGCCGGTAGGAAACCCTCACTCTACATTGCTTATCCTTTAAAAAAAAAAAAAAAAAGCTTATAGTTAAGGATTTTATTGACAAAAAGGATGGTAACCGAATACAGTGGGTTCGCCCCTCGGTGATTGTGGAGCCAGTGAGCACAATCAGGAAAGATCAAAGTGAAGAATGGTTTACTTATAAGTAACTAAAGAGGGAGAGGCAGAGCATGTCTCTCTGAACAAAGATAGTAGGGAATTCTACTGAGGAGACTTGTCATCCACATAGAGCAGGGACTGTTCCTGAGGAGACTTGTCATTCACATAGAGGGAGAACGTTCCCACACCTGGGTGATAGAAAGCATGCTTTTTTTTTTTTTTTTTTTGGTACTGGGGATTGATCTCAGGGGCTTTCGACCCCTGAGCCACATCCCCAGCCCTATTTTGTATTTTATTTGGGCACAGAGTCTCACTGAGTTGCTTAGCACCTCGCTTTTGCTGTGGCTGGCTTTGAACTCAAAATCCTCCTGCCTCAGCCTCCCAAACCACTGGGACTACTGGCATCCGCCAGGGAACCCAGTGAAGGCATGCTTCTTAAAACACATTTTTTAAAATGGTGAACAGGACCACCTGCAGGCACAGAATTTGACATAATGAGCAAAGTTCATTCTAGATCATCTAGAAGAGGGGCTGAGCAACTTTGGTTAAATAAATTCCTGTGGTCTTCCCTGGAGGTTCCGATCTGAAAGAAAAAAAAATTGAATGTGTTAGTGATCCTGAGAGGTAGAACCACCACCACACCTCCAAAAGCACAGATGCTTAATGCTGAAAGTTCCTTCCTAGCAGCTTATGGGATGTCTTGGTGTGAAAGGGGCTATGCTTCTTCCAAGGCAGATAGGAATTTTACTTTTACTGTAGCTGAATGTATGCAATTTTAGATACTCTTAACAAAAGTATGTATTTCTCCAAAGAAAGAAAAAAAATTGCTTTGCCAGAAGCTAAAATTTAGGTCTCTCCCATCCTGTCCAGGCTGTCTGATCTTACTCTGGAGATTGGCATTGAAGTTTTATTTCCCTTTCAGAGTAAGTAAGGAGAACTGTGTAGGTAACAGTGATGGTAGAATGATCCCCCAGGTGAAAAGAAGCCATTGAGGCCAGCGCAGACTCCAACCCATTCATGGTTTGGGGTTGCTATCTGCCTCATAAAGCAAAGTGGAGGATTTGTCCTCTGGGAAGACAAGAGTTGTCTTCTCCTCTGAAAAAGCCTCCTACATAGTGGGCTTTGGTGTTTGACAGGAATGTTGAAGTCATATGATCTGGGTTTTCCATTGAGGTCAAGAGAGAAATTTGTAGCTTGCAAATCCAGAGCAGGTATATGATTGTAGCTAGCAAATCCAGAGCAGGTATAGTTACCTCCAAACTTATTACTGCTAACTCACCCAGGGCTTCATGACAGTCATAGAAGTGAATTCATTAATTTTAGAAAAAAAAAGATGTCTGTTGTGTTGTTTGTTTTCATCACAGTGAGTCCTCAGAGTGGTACACACCTGTAATCTCAGGAGCCTGAGGTGGGAGGATCACAGGTAAAAGACCAGCATGAACAATTTAATGAGACCCTGTCTCAATATGAAATAAAAAGGGCTGGGGATGTAACTCAGTGATAGAGCACCCCTGGGTTCAATCCCCTGTACTTTTAAGCTTTTGTTTAAAAAATTGCAAATAATGCCCTGTAATATTAAATATACTTATATTCTTTTTTGGCAGCAGGTGGGCTTGAACCCAGAGCTTTGCACATGTTCAATACATCACATGGGGCTGGGTTATGGCTCAGTGGTGTAGGGCTTCGCTAGCACACATGAGGCCCTGGGTTCAATCCTTAGCACCACATAAAAATAAAAGTATTGTGTCTACCTACAACTAAAAAATACACATTTAAAAAAAAAATCACATCTCTCCCACTGAGCTGTATCACCTTCCCTTAGCATAAGTTCTTTCTTTATTGATATGCCTTTGTCACATAAAATAGGAATGAAATCTTTAAAAAATTTCTTATGATCATAAGGCTCAAGTTCAATTGTTTTTCTGGTCTGAGTTTTTAGTTCCATTATTATTGGTAACAACGCTAGAAAACATACATGAAATATCAAATGATTATAAATAAAATTTATTAGACACTTTTCACAATGAGATAGGACTGATAATTCTTTTCAGTAATACGATTGGTTATATAGCTAGGCTAGAAAATAGAGTGTTAATCATCAAATTTATTCTTTTTTGTTTTGTTTTGTTTTTTTGGAACCAGGGATTGAACTCAGGGACACAGCCACTGAGCCACATCCCCAGCCCTATTTTGTATTTTATTTAGAGACAGGGTCTCAATGAGTTGCTAAGGGCCTCGCTAAGTTGCTGAGGCTGGGCTTTGAACTCGCGATCCTCCTGACTCAGCCTCCCAAGTCACTTGGATTACAGGCGTGCGCCACCACACCCGGCTCCATCAAATTTATCCTTTTTTTCTTTTTTCTTTCTTTCTTTTTTTTTTTTTGTGGTGCTAGGGATTGAACTCAGGTCCCTGTGCATGCAAGGCAAGCACTCTACCAACTGGGCCACCTCCCCAGCCCTTATTTTTCATTGAGATAGCATTCACATAAATAAGTAGTAAGTCATGGGAAATGATTCCTTAAATTGTGTGTGTGCATGCCATGTTGTAGTATTGTCACCTTGGTCAAGCTGGGTATTACCCAAAATTCCCTTCCAAGTAGTATAAGTCTGGTTAGAGCCAGCCCAAAAGAAACTTGTAGGACATTTGGGAGGTAGGGTGAAGCAGGGCTGTGACCTTCTGAAACTGTGCTGTCAGATGGGGGCAACAGGCAGCAGTAACTTGTAGGTTCTAGCTTGTACTCATTCTCCTTTGCTGTGTTTCCAGGGCTGCTTCCTGTTTTTGACCCTAATGGCCAACAAGAATCCCAGACCCACCACCAAGCTGCAGTTCCACAAGGGCAGAGCTTCTCAATCCTCTCTGACTTTCCAACTCCATATCCTCAACTGAGGACTTGCCAGGGCTCCACTTGAGCTCCTCCTTCCTGTGTTGCAAAATGGAACCTTCCTCCAGACAGTGAACTAGGACAAATCCTGGGTTCACTGTCACAATCCTGCCATAAAATGCTTGATTGCCATCATTCTGAAAAACTCTCTGTTCACCTTGCAGCCAATCCTAATCTTTGGCAGCCATTGATCTGCTTTCTGTCGCTGGAATTTTGCCTTTTCTGGAATTTCATAAGAATGAAACAATTGACAAGTATTTGGTTATGTTGTGTCTAGCTTCTGTCCTTTAGCAGAAGGCTTTTCTGTATCTGTACTTTGTTTCTTTTTGTTCCATAATATTCCATTGTATGGATACACTGAAACTTGTTTATCCATTTGATGGACATTTGGGGTTTTTTTCCATTTTGGGCTGCTCTGGATATTGGCTTGCAAATCTTTGGGGTGAACACCTAGAAAAAAAGAATTGCTAGGTTGCACAGTGTTTGTTGAACCTTTTAAGAAATTGCTAAAATTGCTAACATGTTTTCCAAAGTAGTTACAGTGTGTGAGTTCCCACTGGCAGTGTAGAAGGTCCTGGCATTCCACATTCTTACCACGCAGACATACCTTGTGTTACCCTTCACTGCATTTTCACCGATACTGTATTTTATACAATTGAGGGTCTGTGGCAATGCTTTGTCGAGCAAGTCTTTCAGCACCATTTTTCCAACATTTCAGATGATTGTTAACATTTTTTAGCAATAAAGTATTTTTAAATTAATGTATAATTTTTTAACATAATGCTTTTGTACACTTAATAGATAAAAGTTAACAGTGTTAACTTTCCTGTGCACTGAAAACCCAAAAAATTCATGTGACTCAATTTATTGTTGAATTGGCTTTATTCCAGTTATCCAAAACCAAACCCACAATATCGCCAAGGTACACCTGTACTTGGTATTGTCAGTCTTTTAAATTTAGCCATTCTAATTTGCAGTAGTAGGGATTGAACCCAGAAGCCCTCTTCCATTGAGCTTCATCCACAGCCCTTTTAAAAATTTTTAAATTTGAGACAGGGTCTCACTAAGTTGTCCAGACTGGCCTGAAGCTTGCGCTCCTGCCTCAGCCTCCCCAGTGGCTGTGTTCCAGGCATGTGCCTCTGCACTCAGTATTTGAATGGTTTTTCTTCATGTCCTGAGAATTCTTTGCTTACTCAAATGTCACAAAGGTCATCTGTGTTTTCCTCTAAAAATGTTATGGTTTTTACTTTTACGCTTATGTTAATGGTACTCTTTTAAATATTTTGTTGTTGTTGATGATGGATCTTTATTTTATGTATTTATATGCAGTGCTGAGAATCAAACCCAGTGCCTCACACATGCTAGGCAAGCCCTCTGCCACTGAGCCACAACCCCAGCCCTAATGGTACATATCGAGTTAATTTTTGTATATGGCATCTGGTAGATTGGGGTTCTTCCCCTCCACCCATGTAGATACCAAGTTATTCTAGCACCATTTTTTGAAAGACTGTTCTTTCCCCATTAAATGCCTTGGCACCTTTGACCCTGTTTCCAGCCTCGGTTCTGTTTCATAAAGCCTGTGCTAATACCACACTGTCTTAATCAGTGTAGCTAGAGAGTAAGTACAGAAGTCAGTGTCAGTCCTCCAAATTAGTTCTTATTTTACAGAATTGTTTTGGCTATTTCGGTCCTCCACTTTCTTACATGAATTTTA
Source organism: Glaucomys volans (assembly GCA_020662805.1). Taxonomy (NCBI): domain Eukaryota; kingdom Metazoa; phylum Chordata; class Mammalia; order Rodentia; family Sciuridae; genus Glaucomys; species Glaucomys volans. The sequence continues at coordinate 147,935 of JAJEJO010005264.1, forward strand.
GAAGTACCTTCAGTTTCTACAAAAAAAAAAAGCCGGGTGCAGTGGGGCACGCCTGTAATCCCAGCACTTGGGAGGCTGAGGCAGGAGGATCGTGAGTTCAAAGCCAGCCTCAGCAACTTAGTGAGGCCCTAAGCAACTCAGTGAGACCCTGTCTCTAAATAAAATACTAAATAGGGCTGGGGATGTGGCTCAGTGGTGGAGTGCCTCTAGGTTCAATAGCCAGTACCAAAAAAAAAAGTCTGATAGAATTTTTATTGGGGATTTTGGGATTGCATTGAATCTTTAGGTTAATTTGGGAAGAATTAATATCTTAACATGGAGTCTTCCCAACCAACAACCCCATTTATTTATTTATTTTTAAATATTTTTTTAGTTGTTGATGGACCTTTATTTAATTAATTAATTAATTTATATGCGGTGCTGAGGATCAAACCCAGGGCCTCACGCATGCCAGGCAAGCACTCTGCCACTGAGCCACAACCCCAGCCCCATTTATTTATTTATGTCTCCATTTAATTTCTCATAGAAAATTTTTTTAAGCTTTTGGTGTACAGGTCTTGCAAATATTTTGTTAAATTTATTCCTAAATATTTGTCTGATTTTCAATGCTATTGAAAATATTTTTAAATTTTGATTGTAATTCGTCATTGCTAATATATAGAAATGCAATTGTTTTTATATTGACTTTGTATTCTGCAATCTTGCTAAACTCGTTGATTAGTTCTAATAGCTTATTTTTAAAGTTTTTTTAGGAATTTTTATTTAATCATGTTTTCTGCAGATAAAGCAGTTTTATTTCTTCTTTCCAAACTGTGCTTGTTTCTTTCTTGCTTTATTTCACTCACTAGAACCTCCCATACAGTGTTGGGGGGAGGTGGTGTGAACAGGCACTCTTACTTACCTTGTTCCCAGATTTAAGGAGGAAACACTCAACCTTTCACCCATTTCCAGTCATGCTCCTTTAATGTAGATCTGCAGCTCTGGCCAGCTCTCCTCCAGATGCATATTTCAAAGTTCAGCCCACAGGGAGGGAGGATTTCCTTTGAACGCTGTCCTCAGGACCTCTTCATATAATTATTTTTTTGTATCAGGAATTGACCCCCGGGGGTGCTGTACCTCTAAACCACATCCCCAGCCATTTTTATTTTTTATTTTGAGACAGGGTCTCACTAAGTTGTTAAGTTGCTGGGATTGGCTTTGAACTTGCCAACCTCCCGCCTAAGCTTCCTGAGCCACTGGAATTACAGGTGTGTACCAGTGCACCCAGCTCTCAGGACCACTTTCCAGTGGGTGATACCAATATAATGCTGAAACATCCATAAACAGGAACTTGACTTGAATTTTTCTTTCCATAGTCAGCCGGTCATGGGCTCCTCAGGAGACCATAGAGGCAAATCATCACAGGAAAGAGGTGAGGCAGCAGGAGCAGGTGCTCTTAGAACTTCCCATGCATTCAGGACCTGTGAGCTGTCCCATTTATACCACTCTATGTAATGATGGGCTGCTGCTCCATACACCCAACTTACAGCTTGATGGATGGAATAATACCCAGTTTGTCAAGGGCAATTAGTAATTTGTGGTGCCAAAACACATGTTCAGTCTCTGCCAGGGCCCACTAATATTCTTGAAGCTGTATCTCTAAAGATAACAGCAGTTCTCCCTTGCCTGCAGAGGATGTTCAAGACCCCCATGGATGTGCCTGAAACCACAGATGGCACCAACCTAAATTTATTTCTGGAATTTTCTATTTAGTATTTTGGACTCCAGGTGAGCAAGGGTAGCAAGCCACAGAAAGCATGAGAATGGAATAAACTGGATAGGGGAGACTATATAGTGTTATATTTTTCTAACTTTGTCCTGAGATCTGTGGAGGATGTTTACAGTTTATAAACTGTAGCCCTGTCCTGACAACTCCAGAGATTTGGTCAAGGGTGTTCACAGTGTGCCATTCACAGGATCCTTCTTTATCCTGGCACACAGTCCTGGCCTGTGACCAGGTGTCCCTCCTATTAGAAACTTGTTTATGCTGGCAGATGCCCTTGTAACCAGTGTCCAGTTTATTTCCACCAAAATAGCCCCCTAGAGGTAGCCTGACTGGGAGGAGAGGTTTGGGGTTGTTGGCCAAGTGAGACACAGAGGAGGCAACACAAGACACAGGGAATGATAGAGGAGTGTGTTACTATGGAAATGAGGGGAACAGGGCAGCATGCTTCACAGGGCCAATGGGGAGGAGGAACTGTCCAGGTCACCCACATTCAGCCAGGTGGTGGGGAGCAAGAGACCAAGGCCTTTCTTGGGGTTCACGGTTTTGCCAGGGTGGTTCTAATTGGTGGATTTAGGGCAAGCAGATGCAAATTCCATGGAGTCACACTGTGACAAACACATAGTCACTGCAGCATACCTGGACAGTCTGTGCAGGGTGAAGATCAGCTCACCAGTCCAGCAGGTTACATCTAACTGTCCCATCAGGAAGTGGTTGCATAAAGCAGATATCTGCTTCTGGTATGAGAGAGTCTAACAAAATCAAAATGGATCTAAGGTGGCCACATAGAAGAATTCACCGCAGGTGACACAGCTGTGCTTCAAAGTGCTAAGTGACTGTGCCATGATTCCCTCAGCATTGTATCTATGATGATGCTTCCAGCAACCTCACTTCCTCTGGTTCATGGGCCAAGGGGCAGAGCAGCTTGGTTAGCAGGCAAAACTGTTGACAATGCCTACTTTGGTTCTGGGCCTCACTCAAAACCTTTTAGGGTGGGCTGGGGATATAGCTCAGTTAGTAGAGTGCTTGCCTCACAGCACAAGGCCATGGGTTCAATCCCCAGCACCGCAAAAAACAAACAAACAAACAAAAAAACCTTTTAGGCTACTTAGAAAATAATCTAACTCTTCAGAGAAGAATCCAGTGAGTGCTCGTTGCTTCCAAAATCCAAACCCACTGGACCTTGTTGTTGCTGGAAATTGAACCTGGGACCTCGCATGTGCCAGGCAGGTGCTCTACCACCAAGCTATAAGCCTGAGCCCTGCAGTGGACACTGGACCTACTTAGTGTACCTATTTCTAAGCACTGCCAGATGCAGCACCTTGAAAAAATAGCTCAACATGCCAGACCATTAGGCCCCTAGAAATCTCACTGAATTTTTGTGGAATCTGGTTTCCATCATTTGGAACACCTTTGTGTTATCAAGGTGGCTAGAAAAATTGCTACTTCCAGTTAGCAGGATGCTATGGATGTATTAGACCAATGCCATTGTGTGGAGTACAAGTTCTCTGAAGATTTTATTGTGCCAGATGACTGGGGAGTTGATAGAATGAATGAGTATCGCTAGTGCTGCCAGCTCAAAACAGCAAACTGCTTTCAATTGTCTTGACTAGAAGTTATTAAGGGCAACAGCACTCTTCAGATCAATGCCTGTGTACTTTATTCCAGGGAATGCATTGATTTGCCCTGGCAATGAAACCACATCTGGAACAGCAGCTGCAATTAGAGTCACAACTTAATTAGGTTGATGATAACCCACTTCATTGTCTGAGATCCATCTTGGGTCAGCACCGGTCAGATAGGCAAATTGAATGGGAATGTGGCAGTAGTCATCAGCTCTGCATTTCTTAGATTTTATTTGATTAGTGGTGACATTAATCTCTACAATCTCTCCAAGAATGCAGTTACTCTTGGCTTGTGTTTTGGTAGTTAAAGGATAGTGTTTATATGGTTGGTTTTCTTCCATCCTTTATTGTACATTTTCTTTTCCAATTGAGTGCAATTTATATTATCTCTGAAACTTTGCTTCCTCTGTAAAATTCAGATGGGATGCCAGCCCTACCTGTGATCACGGGTCATTTAAGGCTCAGATGAGATTGTGTAAGTTACAGTACACCAGAAACCATAGAACTCTCTACAGGGCATAAGAAATAATGACTGTAACTGTCATTACTCCCTCCCATCCCCCTCATATAGAAAAATTGAGATTATAGTCCTCATGTTACTAATTCAATCAAGGTTCTTTTTGGTTTGTTTCTTTTGTTTTGTTTTTGATGTTGTTGCTACAAGTATTTGGAATGCACTCAAAGTGGTTTAAGCATAAATAGGGAACAGACTTTGAAAGATACAGAAGTGTTTCAAAGAACTCCAAATTTATGGGTTAGAAATACACCTCGTGAGGTACTGGAACATGGAACTGGAAGGGCATTGGGAACTGTAGGTGCCATGAGAAAATACTTCTCAGATCTCTTAAGAAGAGACTCAGGGCCGGGCGTGGTGGCGCATACCTATAATCCAAGTGACTTGGGAGGCTGAGGGAGGAGGATCACGAGTTCAAAGCCAGCCTCAGCAACTTAGCAAGGCCCTAAGCAATTCAGTGAGACCCTGTTTCTAAATAAAATACAAAATAGGGCTGGGGATGTGGCTCAGTGGCCGAATGTCCCTGAGTTCAATCCCTGGTTCAAAAAAAAAAAAAAAAAAGAGAAGAGATTCAGGGTTGCGGTTGTAGCTCAGTGGTGGAGCGCTGGCCTGGCATGTGTGAAACACTGGGTTTGATCCTCAGCACCACATAAAAATAAATTAATAAAATAAAGATATGGTGTCCATCTACAACAAAAAAAAAGAAGAGATGCACCAGACATGGTGGTACAGCCCTGTGAGCCTAGCAACTTGGGAGGCTGAGGCAGGAGGATCGCAAGTTCAAAGCCAGCCTCAAGCAACTTAGGAAGGCCCTAAGCAACTCAGTGAGACCCTGTCTCTAAATAAAACAAAAATGGTCTGGGGATGTGGCTCAATGGTTAGGCGCCCCTGAGTTCAATCCCCAGTACCAAAGAAGGAGAGACAGGGAGAGAGAGATTCTCCCACAATTTACACAAATGAATGGGTCAGGGTGGCTGATGGGTGGTAGGAGTGCTGCTGCTGGGAGTACTGCTGGCTGACAGTCCCCAGTTGTCAGCTCTCGCAAGGAAGGGAGCACCCTTGCCCAAGGTCACACCCGCCTCTCTGGGAACAGTGAGCATCTAGTGCCTAGCTGAAGCTGGGGTGTGAAGGCCTGGGCCCTCCCACATTAAGACAACTCTGAAGTCCCGCCCAGCTCCAGAACTCTAGGGAGTTGGCTGAGGTCTTTGTCCTGACTGCTTTGCAATCCAATCTCCCCTGACCCAGCTCCTCTTCCCCTCCTGCCTCACCTTGTGTTGCCTCACTTGCATCCCCAGCACCCTTCTCCACCCTTCTCCTTCTCCATCTTAGGCCTGCTGCCCAGGAGCCAACTCACCATGCACTGCCACACAGCCCACCACACACTGCCACGTAGCCAATAGCATGGCCTGCCATGCACACTACTGTCCAGGTGTCCCTCAGTAGATGCCCTGCCTCCCACCCCTCCCCATGGCCTACAGGTCCCAGACTAGAGACCACAGCCCCCACTTTGGGGTCATGGCAGAATTAGGAGGAGCATCTGTTCTTGGCTGTCAGCTTCTGGGTCTGTGCCCTGATTCCTTTGTCCCTTGACAAAGTTGCAAGCCCTGGGCTCCAGCTACCAGGCTAAAAGGTGACAGTAAGTGCTTTTCCTTCCTTCAAAGTGCACATTGCAGTCCAATTCTCCTGGCATCGATTACTCAGAATGGAAAGCCTTTCCAACCTTCATCACTTCCCCTCAGTATGGGAAACTTCTTTCCTCCTGGCAGGTGGGATCCTCCTGTAACAGGGGTCACATCATGTTTTGAATACAGCCCTGCAACTTATTTTACAATGGACATGTTTCTTTCTCTTCCCCTCTCCCTGCTCCTCCCCAATCTCAGAGGAGACTGGATTACCTTTCTTCCCCATCCTTGGCAGGGCTATCTGTCTCTGAGCACACACCCACCACAGGAATGAAGTCATCCAGATTGTGGGGATGGCACCAGAAGCTCTCAGAAATGACTCTCTCCCAAATTAACAAGTGAATTACAATTCTAACAGAGAACAGGGGGAATGTAGCCTTTGAGTCACCTCTTTAAAAGCCCCCTGTTCTGTCTCAGGGGCAGAATCACAGCCTCTGGGACAGGAGTCCCCTGTGCTTCTCCTTTGCTAGCAAAGCAATAATAAACCTTTTTCCTTTTTCTCAAAACAATTCATGAAAACACCTGTTTTTGTCATCAAGGACCAGGCTGTGAAACTGCAAGGCTAATGACATCTCTGGTCAACTCCCCAGAACCAGGGGCTGCTGGGAAACAGACTTGCTCTTTGCAACCTAGCAGATACAGAGGGATGCAGAACTGTCACTGCAAGAGTGTCTTAGGGCACAAAAGACACACTCCGTGCATAAGCAAGTCGGCCCCAAGTGCCAGGATGTAGAGGCATGACCACATAAGTCCAGGCAGGAGGGTGGTTATTGGAGAGTTGTGGACAAAGGCAGGGTGTCGCTGACGGTGGGGATGACAAGAAGCCATGTGGAACAGTGTGGCCTGAATTTTCCTCACCCCTCCTGTCAGGACCAAGTTAGGCCCAAATTAAATTTCACTTTTCCCAGAAGTTTTTGGGAACCTTGCCAGCTTCCCTCCGCGTGCTCCACTGTGATGGACTCATGACCTCACTCCAGGGAAAGTGAAGGACAACGGACCTGCTGCTCTGATAGGCAGGTGGGAGGGGCTGGTCATGCGGAGGCAGCTCCACCCCTCCTCTTGGGGCAAGCTACCCGCAGGGAACAGAACCCCAATGCTCTGCCCAGGAGGTGTACTCAAGTCAGGGAGGCATCCCCAGGTCCAGTGCTGCTATGACTGGACAGGTTAGTCTGCCTCGTTCTAGGATTTTTTTATTTTTTTTATTTTTTATTTTTTGCCATGCTGGGAGTTGAACCCAGGGCCTGTGCTTGTGAGACTCTACCAACTGAGCTGTATCCCCAGCCCTGGGATTTGATTTGATTTGATTTGTTTTGTTTGTTTTTGTCATTGTTGTTTTGGTACTGGGGATGGAACCCATAGAACCCAGGGGTACTTTACCACTGAGCCACCTCCCCAGCCCTTTTTATTTATTCTTTATTTTGAGATGGTCTCACTAAATTGCTTAGGACCTCACTAAATTGCTGAGGCTGGCCTCAAACTTATGATCCTCCAGCCTCAGCCTCCCTGGTTGCTGGGATTACAGATGTAAGGCACCACACCAGGCAGGAATGAAGTACTAATATATGCTACATTTGATGAACCTCAAAAACATTATGCCAAGTATACAAAAGGCCACATATTGTATGATTCCATGTGTAAGAAATGTCCAGAACAGGCAAACCCAGACAGGCGAAATGAAGACTGGTGCTTCCCAGGTGTTTAGGAAAGACAGGATAAGGAGTAAGTGCTGATGGACACAGGTTTCTTTCAGGGGTGATGAAAATGTCATAGAATTAGACTGTTAGCTTTTCATTGATGTGACCAAAAATACCTGTCACAGGCCCAGCACAGTGGTGATAGTTCTGTCAAGCAGAGAGGAGAGGTCTGCCTCCAGTGACTTCCTTCCTCTATCTAGGCCCCACTTCTCAATAATCCATTCAGATTATTAATCCATCAGATGGATTAACCCACTGATGAGGTTTGCACCCTCATTACCTAATCATTTCCTAAAAGCCTCACCTCTGGACATTGTTGCATTGGGGACCAAGCCTTTAAGTACATGAGCCTTAGCACACCTGTAATCCCAGCAGCTCTGGAGGCTGAGGCAGGAGTATTGCAAATTCAAAGCCAGCCTCAGTGATTTAGCAAAGCCCTAGGCAATTTATCAAGATCCTGTCCCAAAGTAAAAATAAAAAGGGGGCTGAAGTTGTAGCTCAGTGGTAGAGCGCTTGCCTGGCATGTGTGAGGCTCTGGGTTCAATTCTCAGCACCACATATAAATAAATAAAATTAAAAATCCATTGACAACTAAAAAAACCATTAAAACAAAAAATTGTTAAAAAAAATAATAAAATAACAAGAGCTGGGGATGTGGCTCAGTGGTTAAGTGCCCCTTAACACACCTGTAATCCCAGTGGCTGGGAGGCTGAGGCAGGAGGATTGCAAGTTCAAAGCCAGCCTCAGCAACTTAATGAGACCCTCTAAGCAACTCAGTGAGACCCTGTCTCTAAATTAAATATAAAAAGGACTGGGGATGTGACTCAGTAGTGAAGTGACCCTGGGTTCAATTACCAGTACCAAAAACAAAACAAAAATCCCAAGTGTGAGGAAGGTGTTAACAATGGGCAAGTCTAGCCAGAGGGTATATAGGAATTCACTGGTCCTACGCTTGCAAGTTTTCAGCAAGTATAAAATGTTTCCAAAATAAAGATATTTTTAAAGATTAAATTCAAATTCATGATCTATCACAGTGGATATGGAGGGTGGCAACCCTCTCTTGGGAACTCAGAGCTCCAGGACTGGCACTAACTTGAAATTCACTCAGTTCAGCCATGTAAGAAGGCAGAGTCCCAAAGAGATGAAGCAGGTTACATGTCCAGTGAACCGAGTCATTCCTCCTCAGACATTTAAGATTGCTATTCCATCTTTTTCTCTAGAACTTTGTATTACTATTCCCACCTTACTACAGTTTGGATATAGCTTAAATGTGTCCCCCAAGGATTCATGTGTTAGGAGCTTGGTTCCCAGTGTGGTGGCACTAAGGGTGGTGGGGCCTTATGAGGTGGGGAAAGGCTGTGAGCTCTTGTTGGGGCTCTGTCCTCAGAAGAGGTTAAGGTAGCTCTTGGGGACCCTGAGTTAGCTCTCATGAGAGGGTGGTCATAAAAGAACAGGTCAGGTCAGTCCCCAGCCCCGGGCTCCTGTCCCACCATGCGACCTCTCCCTCCTGCACCCACCATGATGCCTATGCTCTCCACAGAGATTGATTTAATCTGGCTGCCCAGTCTTGGACTTTCAGACTCTAAAACTGTGAGCCTTTACCTCAGTTACCTAGTTTTGGGTATTTTGTTAAGGAAATGATAAACTTACTAACGAATACCTTTCATCTTCTCTGTGATCCCCTGCATCCTCTCCAATTTCTCAACATCCTTCTGAAGTCAGTAGTTGCAGGGTTAGGGGAAAATTCACCACAGAGATATTTGTTAGATATTAAATGTTAGTATTAAACATGAAATCTGTGATGTTTAATTTTATTCATCAGTTTGGGCCACCAGGTGCCCAGAGAGTTGGTCAAACATTATTTTGGGTGTTTCTGTAAGGATGTTTTGGCATGAGACTAACCTTGTGTGTGTGGTGCTGGGACTAAACCCCCGACCTCACACAGATCAGAAAAGTGCTCTGTCTCTAGCTCCACCCACATCCCTGAGGGAATTCCACCCACCTGTCTGAGCTGGGACATGAGCCTTCTTCTTGCCTTCGGATTGGAACTGAAACATCAGCTCTTCCAGGGTCTCAAGCCTGCCACCCTTCAGGCTAGAACTACACCAGGCTGGCCTGTTTCTCCACTTACTGATCTTGCAGATCTGGGAACTTGTCAACCTCCATCATTGTGTGAGCCCATTCCTTAAGTAAGTCTCTTTCCGAATCTATTCACATCCTATTGATTCTGTTTCTTTGGAGAAGCCGAAGGAAAACAGCATCATCTCAAGATCAGCAAAAATTTCAGGAGTTTTAAGGAATGAATGCAAAAATGTACGCTAACAGTGGCACTCCATATCAACCCGCTGCCTGGAGTCCACTCCTGCCTTCTCCCTCTCCATCCCCTCGGGTTGACTTCCAGGATGGAGATATGGGGTGAGACTGATGTTCGGTGGGTGGTTACCCCGCAAAGCCAGGATGGGTGCCAAGTTGTATCTTTAGGAGTACCAAGCACCAGTCCAGCAAAGCACTGAGCTTGCAGTGGACAAGAAAATGTCGGGAGAGTCAGAAGCTGGGCTGGGTGCAGGAACAGAAGAGGAAGAAGGGGCAATGGTAGGGGAGAAGCAAAAGAAAGTTCCTGAGACAGGATCAGTATGAGCAGGTCTCAGCTTGCCACTGGGAGTGGATAAGCCTGACTTTAAAGTCCACCTCTATCCAACGATAGGACACACTGAACTTCTCCAAGAAAGCAGAGCTGCTCAGTGGCCTGTGTCTATGGCTGTAGGGGTGGAGGGAGAAATTAGGGGCAGCTCATCTCCATTTTGAAGGCTGCTGCCAGCCAGGATCTCTGCTGGGTGTAGGCCTGGCCCTTGTGCTCACACATTCCAACCACTGCAGTGGCAACATTTCTGAATCCAAGACCCCACAGGCAACCATCAACCTGGGCCACAGGATGATGCTCCAAGTTCTTGGCCATAGTTCAGGGAAAGAAGTATGATCTAAGTTGGGCAAAGATCAGTCATTCCAGTACCTTCAATAGAGAGGTCAGCGAGAGCCTGGGGCCTCTGTCAGTCATGTTCATTTTTGGGAATTTGGTCTAAGCAGAAAAATGGAGCAAAATGGTGTTGAGAAATCATGTCCCTGTCATTGTTTTAGTCCCTGGACTCAGCCAAACCTCCTGGACTACCCTGAGCTTTGCAGTTACAGGAACCAATAAATCCCAATTACATTAAGGCACATTTGACTTCTGTTTTGCAGCTGTAAGTACCCTGGCAGTAACTGTGGTGTGCCCAGCCCTCTGGGTCCTTCCACCTGATGACCTGCTACACCTCTCCAGTGGGTGTCACCACTGCTGAGGGCAGCAGCTTAGTGCTCCCCAAAGCTGCACCCTTTCCTTCCTGCTTCCCCACCATGGATCCCATCAGTCTCTCACCAAGTCTCACTCATTCTTCAAGCTCAGATGGAGTTTCTTCTGCCTCAGGAAGTCTTCCTTGACTGTCAGGCTCTGGCCTTCCCAGGTTTCCTTGTTCTCGGCAGCAGAGCTGGAAAGCCCTCAAGGGCAGAGGCTGTGTGAGTTACTACCCCGCACCCTTCGCATTGGGCTCAGTATAGTTGGTGAACGAATGCTGACCTTCTGGCCTAATGAACTTAATGACAAGAAAGACTTCTGCCTGTCAATGTAATAGATATCATGTGTGGATGCTTGCATGTGCAAATTTCCCTTGCCCCCAGTAGACCATGAGGAGGCAAACAAGTGGGAAAGAATAAGGGACACCCTCCCTTCACTACACCACGACCTACCCACCAGCCACCCCAAGGTGATTCCAGAAGCAAACTCTCCACCAATAGTGGTGGCACTGGAAATCCCAGCAAGAGCAGGTGAAACACAGTGGGCCTCTGGGCCCCGTGGTTCATCACACCACAGATGTCGTGGTTCATCACACCACAGAGGTCCCTTACAGGGCCAGATGCCATTTTCTACAGAGACGAGGACAGGAACCTTCCAACAGGGCCGCCTATGGGCCTGCACCCTTCAGGTCCCACTCTCAAGAGAGCTGTACAACTCCTTAAACGAGATGGAGCCACAATCAGGGCTTTGAAAGTTCTTTCATTCCCATGGTTTGGCTGAGTCATCTCTCTACCTGTCCTTCACCACCATGTTGTCCTGCTCAGCTGAATGGACAGGCCCGTCCATCACTGGGACCAGTAAGATCTTTCCTAAGGAAGCTACCTTATCCCACAGCAATGAAGTCAAGCATTTTCCTCAAAACTTATTGTGAGGAACCTGTCTTATTCTCAAACCACTGTCCTTAGCAGTGCCTTTGCTTCAGTGTGCCCATCAAAAAGTTGCCATTTTCTCCCTTCCATGTACCGCCCAACCTCCATTAAAGTGCTATTCCCACCAAAAAAAAAAAAAAAAAAAAAAAAAAAAAAAAAGCACAGAGGAAGACTAGGCCATTTGAAAACAAGGGCCAGGAAGTTTATTAGTTCCTTTGTGTCTCCCTACAGAATCTTGTGTCCCATTAGCATAGTGACCCGGAGCAGATACAGCTGTGGGCGAGATGCCAGCTGGAGATCCTCCAGGTATCTGGTGAGAATGCCCTTTCCCCTGGGCAACAACCACTTCCTGTTTCCCAAAGGCTTTTTACTGTCCTTCACATGCCACTGCCTAGGTCTGCAGTTGACCCTGCCTTCTGCCTTCCAACTGTTGCATATAGATGGATGGATGCATGTGGATCAGCAGGGACTAGGGTTGTTGGGTCCATACCAGGTGGCTGACTGCTCGCTTCCCTCCTGCCAGGTGTCAGGTCCCATCTGTCCCTACTTTTTGCACTCCCACACTTTTACTTAATGACTAGAGGACCTCCTTCACATTGTCACATCCATGGAGCTGGGGGCCTGCCTTCCTTCCTAGTAGCCCTTCCAGGATCCTCTTTTGCTGCATTGGATGGGCCTCCAGCCCTTCTCCCACCACATCCTGGCCACTGGTGCATTCTTTTTTTTTTTTTTTTTCAGTGCTGGAGATTGAACTCAGGGCCTTGTGCTTGTGAGGCAAGCACTCTACCAACTGAGCTACATCCCTAGGCCCACTGGTGCATTCTTGCCCTTGCCATTCCCTCAGTGGTAATGTGCCCTCCCCCTGGAGCTGCCTCTTCCTCCCTCGGGCAGTGTTGTTTCTATGGCCAGCAGACAATTCATTTCATTCCACCTCTTTGCACAAGGTCATCTCTTGAATTGAGGACATGAAATCCTGGAAGACAGGATCCTGTCAGTCCTAATGGTTCTTTGTACATAACACAAGGGGCCCTTCCTGTGAACATCCCAGCAGGTGCAAGACACAACCACATTCCCAGCTCCTAGGAAAGACATGTTCCTTCCCTGGAATGAAAAATGGACATCTAAATAGGCTGCTCCCTAAGGAAGCCCTAAGCCCTCGACTGCAACACATGCGTGGGGCCCAGGTTGTGGGTTGAACGAATGGAGTGCTGCAACCACCAGAGACCAGCACCACCGGGAAGTGCTTCCTACAGGTCACACTCCCTGAACCACCTCCTCCCAGGCCTCTGCCAGTAGCATGTCAAAGGGCAGCTCTTCTGAAGCCATAGTTGAAGTCTTCCTCCCCACAGCAACTGAAGCTCCTAAGCCGTTCTCCTGCAGCACATGATGGGGTGGGAGGTGGGGTGGATGCAGCGAGAAGCAGGTGGGGTTCCAGGCTGAGGACCTGGGTAGTGCCATCTATTGTGTCTGGCCATAGGACTTGCAAACTTCTTGTGAGAAAGGTGTCAGGGCTAGGAGGCTCCTGGGGGTACAAATGTGCATGAAGCAGGCACATGCCAAGTCCCTTCTAACTTCGTTTAAAATCACAAGCCTCATCGATGTCCCCTGCTTTTCTGAGAGGAACACACCAAACTGGGAAAATAGTGACAGAAAAATGACAGGCAGTCATTGGCACTTACATTCTTATCTGTAGTTTCTATTTTTTGTTTTGTTTTGCTTTTTAATTTTTTCCTAGAAAAGAAAAACATAACTGGGGGACTTTTTATGACAAACTATCAGTGTCAAGATGGCAGGGTAAGAAAGGCCAGAGGCATGGGAAGCTAATAAAGTGGGTTCTGAATCACGTGGAACGGTCCACAGGGCCATGTCCAGGTCCTTATGAGATGACCGTTCACTTTGGCATGCGAGTTTGGTGCCTGGCCTTCTGGCCTGCTCACTCAGACACCCACACTCAAGAGAGCTGGCCACGCCTCAGAAACCTGCCAGTGACAAACTCAGGACTTGACAGACAGACAGACTTATTAATTCAGCTCCTTGGCTCTGTGCTCAGGTATCACACGGCAGCCTTTCTTGCCTACGAGACAGACGTGCAGGAATGGGAGAGTCACCTTGGGGCACACTTTGGCATCACAGCAGTGAACTCCAAGCAGCCGCTCACCCACATGCAGACGTGGTCCTCACCCACACAAGCATCTTTCCAGACATCCCTGGTCAATCTGGCCAAAGGAGGCCAGGGACATGACAGTCCCCTTCCACCACAGCCCAAGGGCAGCATCCATTCTACATTCTTGCTCCAACTGCCTATGACCTCAAGGGTGGGAGGAAACTGGAATCTCTCCTTTTTAGCTCAGCACTGGACACAGACTCCAGAGAACTGAATTTGGATAGCTCAGGCGTCTGGATCCACACTGAAGGTCTCCCCCCAGGTCTCAGGCAGAAAATTCTGCTAGACTCAGACCAAACAGGGTAGCCAGAGAGATGGCGGGCAACAAAGAGCCAGGAGCACACTGAGAGACCAGAGTACATTCAAGAAGGGGAGAGGGGCATGCAGCGAGCTGTAGCCCAAGTCACAGTCTAGGGACACACTGCGTCTGAAGGCTACAGACAGCCCTGCTAGCCTGGTCAGAGTTCCTATGTGGAGAGTGGAGGGTCCTGCCCTGCTGTGGCCCCTGTTCCTGAGCTGAGGCCAGGTTACATCTCAGTGCTGCAGTCCTGAGGAGCACCACGCTGGCCGGCCAGCCAGGCCACAGTCCTCAGCCCCTCTGAGGCCATGCAGCTCTGTTTCCACAAGAAGGCCCCAGGGAGTCACCATGACTGGGAGGAGAGAGCCAGGGAAGAGGGGCTGCATTCTTCCGGGAGAGACTCAGGGAAGGTGACCAGGGCTCAGAAGGAGCTGTGGTCCCAACCACTGCAGAGCCAAAAGGGACGGGATACATTTCTGAAAAATGACAACAGCCTTGTCCCTATTTTAAAAAGAGAATATGGTGGTTGTTGCTTGGTTTTTTTTTTCCTTGCATTTTAAAAGGTGAAGGGGCTAGGACACGGAGTCCCCTTCACACTGGTCCTGTATAGGCACCATAAGCTGCAGGCTCCTGCCAGGTTCTGCTCTCCTTGCCTGGCTCCAACCTCACAAAGCCAGGGTAGCCAGGGAGTGTGGGCCTCCACTCCCCTAGGGTGGTTCCTTCTCCCCTTCAAGCCAGAGCCCAGGAGAAGTCCAAAGACTAAAGTGCAGAGAATCCAGGCAGTGGGCAACCTGGGACTGGGGCACTCCAAGGAGGAACAAGGGGGCAGCTCAAAGCCACAGCTGTGGAATGACTTGGAGTCTGGTGATGCAAGCCTGCTGGCAGTCCCCTTTCTCTCTTGGGCCCCGTTGACAATTTTTCTCTCTGGGACTGTCCACTATCAGCAGCTCCCCAGGGAGTCCTGGTTCCAAAGATGTGGCCCATGGCAGGGGAACACTTGTCTGACCATCCCTGGTTGGTAGTGACTAGTGAACGGAAGGGGACAGAGATGTCAGGAAGGAGAAGGCATTATATAAAGTTGCTGGATCCCAGCTTTTGGGAGGGACAGATGGACAACCCTAAAGGCAGACTCTCTCCTGGGGAAGGTTTGGTGAAGATGGTCAGGGTCCTACTGGTGAGGCCTGTTGGGGAAGCAGCCCCTCTGGAGCTGCAGCGCTGGGGGAGGGGGCTGTCGAAGAAGAGAGCCCCACTGGCATTAGGGTGTGTAGGCAGGGGGCGGCTGGAACTGATTGATGACCTCATACTCTGCAGGGTAGGGCTCATTCTCCTCCATTTCAGACAGCAGCTCCAGAGCCTGCTCTTCTTCCTCCGTAGGGTAGTGGCGCAGAAGATTGGCTGCAGTGGCCAAGATTGAGGCTCCGCCAGCTCCTGCCACTAGGTAGAAGCTAACTGCAAAGGTGACGTAGACCTGGGAGCCATGGTACTTCTTATGTTGCTGCTGCAGGGCCAGGATGAGTTCAGAAGCCCAGTAAGAAAAGCCGATGACAGTGGCACACTGCAGAACTGGGGGACAGAGGGACAGTACAGAAGGGGATTAGCAGGCACCCTGTGGCTAGGATGCTTGAGGAACCAATCACAGCCTCCATTCTAAGGTGGGGGGGCGCCGCATGGTGGCTGCCTGGCCCCAGGCCCTGCAAGGAGGGGCTCTATGGTGGGGTGGGGAGTGAGGTGGGGCAGGAACAGCTGACTCCACCTAGACCAGGCAGGTTCTCCATTTTAAGAATTTGCAATTGGGATACTATGGTGCCTGGGTGTCACTTGGGACCTAAAAAGAATAGATAAGGACATAAAATTTGGCTGGGACTACCACAAGTCAGACAGACACATCAGCCCATCCTCCTGGGAAGGAGAACAGCCACATACAAGCAAAGGCCTGCAGAAAAGCAGCAAAGAGGAGAGTCTGTCCCCTTAAGGGGAAACATGGGGCCGCAGCCTGGCTCTTTCCTTGCTCTTTCTAGGTCCTGAGCTCAAATCAGCCTCAACTGCCATTTTTGAAGAGCTGAGGGTTTTCTTGCAGGATCTAACAATATTCCCCATCTCCAGCAGTTCTGAGCAGGCTCATGATCCTGGCAAGTCCATCTGCAAATGACTGAAGCAAGCTGCTAACACCCCAGGGTTCCGTGAGGGTGAGAGCTGGGCACACGAGCACCTGGAATGGTGCTCACACTCCACTCACAGAAAGGGGTCCCACCTGCCATTCCATAGTGTGCACCCACCCTGTGGTTCCCTCCCAGGTGAGCAGCCCTGGGCTTACCGGTGAGGATATGGGCGAAGGCATAGCGACGCGTGATCTTCAGGGCTGGGTGCTTGGGCCCAAAGACATCCAGAAGGAACGCGGAGAGGCTACACAGAATGCCCAGGAAGCAGAAGGCAGCAATAACCCGCAGGAGCAGCACTGTCTGAGGGTTCATGCAGAAATCTGTGGGAGAACCAAAGCTTCAGGCCCTGAGTCACACCTTGGTATAGGCAGCACCCCACCCCCACCATCCTAGGAAGCCAGGGAGCCCTAAAGGACACTGGCTTAGCTTCTGCAACAAGCTGGTCTGCAGAGAGGTGGGATAACCTCCACAGTTGCAGACAGGAACCTTGGGTCCTCATTCCTATGCACCTCAAAGGCTCCTCTTTCCAATGAGACCAGGCTACGTGCAGGATTCCCTTGCACTCTGTGTGTCACACTTTTCTCAATATGAAGGATGCTTTGGGCTGGTGGGGAAAGAGAGAGGCTAAGGCCAGAGGTCAGTTAATGTGGAGCCTCTACTTATTCATTCTCTGTTAGTACCAAAAAGAAGTCGAACTTGAAGATAGTAAGTGAAACAAGCAAAACAAAGGACAAATACTGTCTGAGTCCACTTATATGAGATGCCTCAAACAGTCAAATTCCTAGAGACAGAAAGTGGAATGAATGGTGGATGCCAGGGAGAGCAAGGTGTTTTAAAATGGGCACAGAATTCCAATTTGGGATGATGAGAAAATTCCGGAAATGGGTAGTAGTGATGCTTGCACAACATGTGAATATTCTTAATGTCATTGAACTGAACAACAAAAATGGTTTAAATAGTAAAAAAAAAAATTTTTTTTGGATTGAGCCGAAAAGGGTTAAGCGGTGCTTAACCACTGAGGCACATTCTCAGCCCTTTTTTAAAGATTTTATTTTGAGACAGGGTCTCACTGAGTTGCTTAGGGCCTTGCTAAATTGTTGAGGCTGGCCTTGAACTCGAGATCCTCCTGCCTCAGCCTCCCAAGTTGCTGGGATTACAGGCATGTGACACCACACTTGGCTAAAATGGTAAATTTTATGTTGCATATATACACATACATATTTTAGTTGTCAATGGACTTTATTTATATGAGGTACTGAGGATTGAACCCAGGGCCTAACACATGCCAGGCAAATGCTCTACCACTGAGCTACAACCCCAGCCTGTTATCAATATTTTGCCACAATAGAAAAAAAATTAAATGAAAAGGGGAAAAAGAAGTTGAAGGCATTGAGAGAAATGAGTAACTACAAGAAAGTATTAAATGATCAGGAAAGATGGTAGACTGCACCAGCACATTTACTTTTGTTCCCTTCCTGAACCATACCAGAAGACTTTTTAACAAAGGCAGAGATGAAGAGAAAGGGAGTTGGGAAATGAAACTGTGAAAATTGGAAAGTAAAGGGATGTTAGTACTGCTAGATCCAATTCAGACCAGATGAAGCCAAAGCATAAGCCAGCAGTGGGAAAAGCTAAGAAGCAACTAGATTCATACCACAAAGCCCCCAGAGGCTCAGAAATTAATCAACAGCCCCAAGGGGCATGGATACTCTAACCAAATGAGAGTGAACCAAGGAAAGAGAATGGGGAAACGGAAGCAATATTCAAAGAGTCTCCAGGGTCATGGTGAAGGTAGATCCCAGGATCACAACCAGGCACCCCAGAGCAACTTACTTTTCCTTATAGCACTTGAGCAACATTTTTAAACTACACAACACTGTCAGTCTCTTTTGATAACTATGCAAACTGCCAAAGCTTCTAGAAGCACAGAATAAAATACAGTCTGATTCCAAAAGAAATCAGGTCATGATTAAGTATTTTAAGTATTACTAAAAGTTGAGGGCTGGGGTTGTGGCTCAGTGGTAGAGCAGTTGCCTAGCATATGTGAGGCACTGGGTTTGATTCTCAGCACCACATAAAAATAAATAAAATAAAGGTCTATTGACAACTAAAAAATATTTTTTAAAAAAGGTTGAAAATCACCAGGCAAAGTGGTACATGGTCTGTAATCCCAGCTTCTGGGGAAGCCGAGGCAGGAGAATCCCAAGTTTAAGGCCAGTAAGTCAGCAAAAACCCATCTCAAAATAAAAAGAGCTGTGGATGTATACCAGTGGTACAGCACTTGCCAAGCATGTGTGAGGCCCTGGGTTCCATCCCCAGTACTGGGGGAAAAAGAAAAAGGAGGAAATGATAGATTTTGGTGCCCTGTCTGTAATCCCAGCTACTTGGGAGGCTGAATAAAGAGGATTTCAAGTTTGAGTCCAGCCTGGGCAATTTAGCAAGACCCTGTCCAAAAACTTTTTAAAAACCCTTTTAAAAAAAATGGTTAGGGAGTAAGGTACAGTGCCGCACACCTGTAATCCAGCAGCTCAGGAGGCTGAAGCAGGATTTTGAGTTCAAAGTCAGCCTTAGCAATGTAGGGAGGCTCTAAGCGACTTAGCAACCCTGTCGCAAAATTTAAAACAATTAAAAAGGGCCGGGGATGTGGCTCAGTGGTTAAGTGCTCTTGGGTTCAATCCCTGGTACCAAAAAAAAAGGGCAAAAATAAAGGAATGGGCCTTAATTTCCCCTTCCAGATGTTGGCAAACTTCTTTCATTCAGGCCACAGGCCAAGTGATTTAGGAAAATCGGAAAAAGGCTGGCCAGACTAACGGTACAAGATCTCTTCCTGAATCTTGGTCAGGCTGTCTGTGGGTGGTGATAATCAAGCCCTCCAAGTCCCTGGGATGAAAGCTGTTTGAAAGCATGTTTCAGGCCCCCTGAGGGTCTGAGTTCTAAGTCTGGAACAGGGCCAAGAAATCTGGATTTTTACATGCAGTGCAGGTAACCCTCAGGCGGGTGGTCCAAGCCTTCCACTCCAAGAAGTACTCTCCCAGATCCCAGGAGAAGGTGGAAGGATGAAGGAAAGTCCAAGAGCGAGGGGCAGGGGACCCCAACCAATGAAAGTGACTCAACCCAGCATATGCCCCCATCATGGGGTCTTGGGCAGAGGGAGGTGCTGGACCTTTGTGACTGACATGTATACTTTGCCTCAGGCTCAGAATTCTTGTCAAATGCTAGCTTGATCCAGATGAGGTTCATGTATCTTCGTCTGGTTTCAGGTCACCCACTAAGCTGCCCTCAGGGCTGTCATGATCTCATCTGCTGACCATCAGTTTGGGGCCTGAGCATCCAGTCTGGGTGACCACACACTGCCAAGGGCAGCTGGCACCAGCCTTGACCGCACCAGCCCCTGCACAGCTGAGACCGCATGGTGGGGCTGCATAAGTCTAGAAACCCACAGGGCCTCCTGAAAGAAAAGCTCTGGGAGGCAGTGGCTGCCTCCTGCTCTACTACGAATACGGCTAAAGCTGAGGCAGCTCTTAGGTCTGTGGGGCACATGGGGATGGGGCCAGGTACGGATGTCCTTATGGTGCTTCCAGGAATGTTCTGGCAGAGGTAGGCTAGGGCTGACATCACAGGCTGCTCTGCAGCAGGTCGTGTCGGGTTCCACTTTCGTTACTCAATGCAGCCAGGCACTGAGTGAAGAAAGGGATCAGAGGAGGCTTCAAAGGGACTGTTTTGCTGCTTCTGCTGGTTGGTGAGCACAGGATGTTCATTTTATTATCCTTAAAAATGTGCACCTATTATATACACTTCTATGTGCCTGGGATTCAAAATACATTTATTTTGATAATAAGGAAGATGTGCATGTGATTAAAAGCTTCACAGAGGATGTCCCTCCCCTTCATATGTCCACTAGACCCTGGCCAGAGGCAAACACCAAAGGTGCCCAGCGTGTCCAAGGGAATAGCCAGTGTATCCAGTGGGTCTAACGTTTCCTTAGTTCATCCTCCTGCTGCCCTGGAGGTTCATCACCCAGCTCAGATGAGGAGTCAGAGGCTCCAGGAATTAAGTGACTTCCTCCAGGTCACTGTGACTCTACAATGGCCCTGTGCTGCTCAGAATCATAGTCCCAGTCATCTGCTTTATTTTCCCTAATGGAGATAATCGCTTCCTAAAGAAGCGTCTGTGAATGGAGGGTCAGAAGCTAACACAAATGCTGTTGGAGCCCCCTCAGAGCAGCAGTCTGATGGGCTGCTAAAGGAAGGAAATCTCAGGGAAAAAAAATCTAAGAAAGGTCCAGGTCATTAAACAATGAGAAGGGCTCATATGGGGACTTACTGGGCAGAATCTGCTTAGTGTGGTATTTCAGCCTCTGCAGCACTCTGGGTAGGGATCCAGTTCTGGGAAGTGATCAGGAAACCAGGAAGTCTCCAGAGCTGGTGCCAGATTCTACATGTTACCTTGAATAAGTCACTTGACTGTCCTTAGCCTCTTTCTCTCATTGATCAAATGAAAGCAATAACATCTGCTCCTGTCTCAGCCACAGGGTGCACCAGAAGGGCCAGCTGATGCCCTGCCCATGACAGAGCAGCCACCTGTTCTGATACCACCTCTTCTGCCAGGGGCTGTTCCAGCTGGGCCACAGCAACATTACTCTATGTCTTTCTTTCTTACACCAACTTCCTGGACCACATAGTCAGCAAGTGTGGATTGGAGGAGGTGTCCCACTTAAACCACACTGAGGATTCACCCCACCAGAATCATAGTGTGGCACAGAGAAGGGGTTTGCCATCTGAAACTCAGGCAGGTTCGTCAACTGCCTTTCTGCACTCCAAAGCTGTGACGAAGTTGTGAGATTTTGTGAGAACCTCCTTTTGGGTGACATTAATGGATGTCCCAGGAGTTTGCCACCATGTCACCAGCAGTCTTTCATTTGGGGGTCTCAGCACACACAAAAGCAGGCAGAGTCATCCCACACAGAGGATTCAGTTCAGACCTTTTCTGGGATACTATCTTAAAGTATCTTGCTTGCCTTCCTGGGTAGCAGCATGGCAAGATTGGGCAAGTGATACCTGCTCTCTCCAGAGGACGACTAAAGACAGAGGCCCCCCCCCCAGGGTTATGCAGGTGTGATTTTATTTGTGGAAAAAGAAGGGCACATGGGCAGTGGTTCTGTCCACCATGCTCTGGCAAGACATACATCCTATCCTCCAGTTGTGCTCTGGCCTGTTTATTTTGGTAAACACTGCTTGACTGTCCCCACGAGTCATCAGGGAAGAAGGCAGCTGCTGTGTAATAGGATCCCAGGGAACTGACTTTGCCCAAGGTCACTGGTGAGTCACAGGGCTGGATTTGTTTTGAAGTCCCTGGCTCTTCCTGTCTACCTGCCCATTACTCTAACCCCCTCCTGACCCATGTGGGCTGTAGGCAGGAAGGCTACAGTGGCTTCTGACCAGCTCCCTGCTGTTGTCCCATCTCCTTCCTCCCCCTCAGGTCACTATGAGGTAGAGGCACTTCCCCACTGTCCCAGTCCCTTTCTCTGTGCATCAACCTACCTGCCATCCTCTCCTCATTGACTTTTTTGAGCGTCCAAACACGTCTCCAACAGGCCACCAACAAGGCCCTCTAGTGCCCAGACAGGTCATCCCACAGACAGAATGATGCTAGCCCAGGTGCCTAAGGTCAGGCCCTGCAGGCCCTGGTAGTGCCAGCTGCCTCATCATCACCCAGGTGCATAGGCCCTCCCAGGAAAACCCTTGATTTGCCAGTGGCTGCTGTCAATCATGAGTCACCTGACTTCAAATCCCAAACTTCCTCATTCTCCAAAGATGATACCTGAGGCTATTTGTGGAGCTGTCCTGGCTGGATGCACCAGAGAGACAGAAAGGGCATGGGACACCCCTTCCCCAGGTCTGAACATTTTCTGGACCTGGGGCCAGGTTAAAGACCTATATGGTTAGCAGGCAGCCCTTGGAGGTTGCAAGAATTCAGGACAGAGAACTGGCCTGCACTCCAAGGTTCTTTGGTTGAGTGGGAGGATGAGTAGTTTTGCCTTGGAATCACCAACTGGAGCCTGATCACTGAGGCAGGCGGGGATAAAAAAAAAACAGAGCTTTGGCTGGGCTTGTGATCGAAACTCAACCAGAATAGGAAAATGGTAAGCCTCTGACAGCTCTGACTGAAAGAAACAAACTTGAAAACACTAAGGGGGTGGTAATAGAGTATTGACTTTGGCATCAATGCCACCCAGATGAGTTGTGTGCTCCTGAGTAGATTACCCAATGTACCTGAGCAGAGACTTTGTGAAGTACCCACCAAAAAAAGATGTTTAGGAGAAACCAAAAGCTGATACAGAGTATACTTAGCATAATGCCAGTCCTTGCACTGGGCAGCCAGCTGGCCTACCCGATCTTCACTGCATGAGGAAGCCTGGCAAGGTCTGTTCTCCCTCTGGAAGCATCTACCCATCTGTATCCTGCAGCTCTGCTCCCTCCTGAGTTGGGGATTACCCCAGGGTCAAGTCATGATATCTGTCAGGCCCTGAGAATCAGCATGGTCACCCAGGATGCCATGTGTCTGAAAGTCCACTGGATACCAAAACCAACAGAACAGGTAGAAAAAAGAGAGAGGAGAAGCATCAGGGACCTCCTGATTCCTTGCCTTCTCCTGTGACAGCTTACAAAGCACCACTGCCAACTCTCTTGTGAACAGACACCATGTGTTCCTGGCTTGTGATAGCCAAGGAGACAGCCACAGGCAAGCCACAGAAACAAGATGTGGGTTAAGACCTCTAAGCATATAGCAAATATAATGTAAAGGTTAAGGCAATAGATTTTATGTAAGATGAAATCTGTTCTGAATAATTTCTTAGAAAGGGTAAATACACATGTGAACAAAGGAGAACCTACACCTAGAATTTCTTTTTATTTTTCACATGCCTTTGACAAGGATGCACACTAAAGCAGTGTAATCTGTGAGGTGATTCTTTATGACATATTCTATAAGTAAAACAATAAAAACCATAAATTTACTTTGGTGTTGACGGGAGGGAGTCTCAGCTATGTACCCAGCTGGGCAGCCTTGAAGAGACACTTCATTTTTTTTTTTTTTTTTTTTTTTTGAACCAGGGATTGAACTCAGGGACACTTGGCCACTGAGCCACATCCCCAGCCCTATTTTGTATTTTACTTAGAGACAGGGTCTCACTGAGTTGCTTAGGGCCTCGCTAAGTTGCTGAGGCTGGCTTTGAACTCGCGATCCTCCTGACTCAGCCTCCCAAGTCGCTTGGATTACAGGCGTGCGCCACCACGCCTGGTGAGACACTTCATTTTTTTGAGACACAGTTTCCTGGATCTCTGAAATAAGGATGTGGGATCAGACTGCCTCTTCCTGAATCACATGAACTTTATGAACTCCCCACACCCAAGATGATCTGCAAAGAGGAAGAGCCATGAACTCTCCCTGTTTGGAGGTGACACTGAACTCCTGAAACACCATGGGATGAAGAACAAAAGGCCTGGAGCAAGTGGTGGGAAGGTGACAACTGTGATTCCAAGAAGGCAGGTGCGGGGAATGTGCTGAGGGGAAGACCACGCAGACTCACTTGAATTTGATGGCCCTTGTGCCATCAGCTATGTGACATGGAAAAAGCTGCACATCACCAGGACTCTGTCTGTTTTAAAGAGCCAACACAGGCCACAGCACCATTCGAGGAGAAATCTGGAAGCAAACCAGGAGCCCCCAGCCTGTTCTCTAATCTCTAAAACTCAAGAGAAGTGAAAGGTTAAGAAAATGATCAGAGAAAGACAGCATGAGGCTACAGGACTAGGTTTCTCAGTACAGACCTGAAGAAGTGGTGTAAGACCCAATGCACAGAGGGTCATATTCAGACCTTTTCACCAAATTCCAGGGCCTGAATCCTTCAAGATATCTTACAGGAAGGGTTTCTAATACTGGGTCAACAAATATCTGAAATACATCACAGCCAGAGAGTGGTACAGAAGGAAATAGGTAGACCTTCAAGAATGATTCAAAAGACCTTGTGGGTGATGAACTGTGATGTTTCTAAAGGATGTTTGGGGGTCCACTGACCATCTTTACGTTAGAAACCAGGTGGTGTAGTCCTGGCCTCACACCACACAGCGTGTTCCCCCACAACTGGAGGCAGTACAGGGCAGGATGAGCCATGGGCTTCCAGAGACAGGCCCTTCTGTAAGCTCTGAACTCCTGCTTTGCCAAGTAAAGGGAACAGTCACTTTCTTTTGCCTACCTGGTTGGGAAAACAACAAAGCAATTTTACCTGAGTTAAGCATACTTGTAAGGGTTCTGAGAGCCAAATTCCAACTGTTTCTTGGCAATGGAAATGACTTCTGATGACCTAAAATGCCATGGACCCCCTTTTTCTCTGATAAAAGCACAGATGCCATACAACACTAATATATTTTTAAAAACCTGGTCATATTAAAGGTTTCTTTTTTTCTCCATCAGTCAGACTGACCCAAAGCTGCTTTCCTGTATCTCATAGGTTTCTTAGGAGAGGATGGCTAATCGTGACACTTAATACCCTCATCTTTTCTCCATATATAGCGCCCTTCCGCCGGCAGAATCCTAAAATAACAAGTAGTCGGGATTAGTATGGCTGGAAGGAGTAGATGCTTAGCTGAAGAATATCAGAATTAATTAGAGGCCAGACCCCATACAGAGCCACCTGGTGGGCACGATCACCAAGCAGGAATGGGGTTGTTTCCTTCAACCAACTGCGAGCCCCCGGTTATCTCTGCTTCGGCTAAGTCCCACATACTGCACCGCCCCCCTGGCCCGGAGGGCAGGAGCACGGCGCCCTCACCTTTCAGCAGGTCCGGGTGCACGTAGCCTAGCACGTCTGAGACCCCCAGCTCCTGGCGGGAACAGGTGCCTCCGTGGATGTGCAACCAGGCGGGCTCGGCGAGGGCAGTGCACAGCGCCGTGATAGATAGGGCGCCAGGCAGGGCCGAAGCCAGGCTACGCTCCGGCTGCTTGGGCAGAGCGCTGCCTCCCGGACTCCTCCGCCGGCGCCCGCCGGGCAGCCCTGCGCCTCCGGGGGCATACATGCCCGGGGCCGCCCACCGTCGCTCTGCGGTCGCTGCTGGTCGCCGCCGACCTCCGCGAGGCGCGCAGAGCCTGCCTGTCCCTGTCCCGGGGAGGAGAGCGATGCACTGGGTTGCCGGCGTGAGGCTGTAAGAGCCGACACCGGGGGATGGGGGGGTGGGACCCAGGGCGGAGCGGAGGCTGGAGGACTGCGGGATTCGGGGGGCGGGGACGGGGGACT
The DNA here is from genome assembly GCA_020662805.1 of Glaucomys volans. Taxonomy (NCBI): domain Eukaryota; kingdom Metazoa; phylum Chordata; class Mammalia; order Rodentia; family Sciuridae; genus Glaucomys; species Glaucomys volans. The sequence continues at coordinate 173,382 of JAJEJO010005264.1, forward strand.
CTGGATTAGAAATGCGGGACCCAGACACAGAGAGGGTCGGGGACTAGGTGGGGTCTGGAAAGACCGGACAGGGAGGGTGGAGGTCCTGGGGGTTGGCTACTGGGGGTGGGAGGTCTGGACCCCGGAGTCGGGGCCAGGAGGTGCCCAGGGTTGCAGGACGCGCGCGGCTGGGCCGCGGGGATCCGGGACCGGGTATCAGGGACCGGCACTTTGGGGTACAACCTGCGCGGAAAAAAGACCCTCCCCACTCTGCCCCCTGCTCCTCACCGGTTAGCAGGCCTCAGGGCTGGGATGGTGCCGCTCCGCCCCGTCACGGGCTTCTTTGCGGCCCGGGGCCGAGCGATCCCAGGCCCCAATCCCACAACGCCCAGACCGACCGGGTCCGATGCACTTCCGGCTTCCTCCTCCTGGGCCACCACCTCCTCCGGCGTCGGGTCCTGTCCCCGCGCGCGTCACGGCCTGCGCGCACCGTGTACTCTGCGCAGAGCCTCACGGGACTTGTAGTTCGTGACCGTCCCGCGATTCTTCTGCCGGGGGTGGGGAGCAGCAACTACAACTCCCAGAGGGCCGCGCGGCCGCGGGCCCTTTAGTTCCCAGGACGACCCTGGCCCGCGGGCGGAAGCTGGAGCTCGGGAGGCCTCTGGAACCTGGAGCAGGCGTCGCTGGGTCGGAGCGCCGACTGTGCCCACCACCTCTTCCCCTGTGCCGCCGCTGCCATGAAGGACTCGCTAGTGCTGCTTGGCCGCGTCCCGGCGCACCCGGACTCCCGCTGCTGGTTCCTGGCCTGGAACCCCGCGGGGACCCTGCTGGCTTCGTGCGGTGGCGACCGTAGAATCCGCATCTGGGGTACCGAGGGTAAGGCCTGGCCTGGCTTCTCGAGCCTGGCGCATAGTGTGAGTGCCCAGGGAGAGGCGACCTTCGAGTGGAACCTAGCTGTCCGGAGAAGGAGTCGTCAGGCGAAGGAGTCTGCAAGTACTGGCATGTCTGCAGACAGACACGAAAACTTAAATCGTTGCCAAGGGGGGAGGAAGGTGGTCGGATAGTAGCCTACACCTGGACTGGACCAGGGCGTTTAAATATCTTGAGAGCATTCGGGAGTATTGACAGTTTTAAATCCGGAGGGTGAGCCTCAGATTTGATGTAGAAGGCTGCTTCCAGAGGAAGTAGTCAGTTGCATCTTCGTAAAAGCACATTGTTAAACTACACTGATTTGGCCTGGTCTGGCAGTGGGCTCCAGTTATAGCTCCTGTTATTAATCGCACTGATGGTACTCCAACACCTTCTTGTACATCCAGCTCCAGAGCCTGTCCTGTCCTCTGCCTGCAGGTGACAGCTGGGTCTGCAAGTCTGTTATTTCTGAAGGCCATCAGCGCACTGTGAGGAAGGTGGCCTGGTCCCCTTGTGGGAACTACCTAGCCTCTGCCAGCTTTGATGCTACCACCTGTATTTGGAAGAAGAACCAGGATGACTTTGAGGTAACCAGGCTGCATGGAGCCAGAATCACTGTGCTCTCCAGGGCTGGTTTAGGAACCTGAGCCAATCTAGGCCAGTTGGGCTGTACCAGTCAGAAGGCTACAGCCTCTGCTTAATTTTTTACACTATAGCAATTGTGACCTCAAGTTTTGGCTAAGTTCCAGGAGTCACACTGCTATTAATTCTCATTCCTCTTCCCTTTTCAGTGTGTAACCACTCTTGAAGGCCACGAAAATGAGGTCAAGTCAGTGGCTTGGGCCCCATCTGGCAACCTCTTGGCCACCTGCAGCCGAGATAAGAGTGTATGGGTCTGGGAAGGTGAGTCCAGGTGAGGGGACACCCAGCTTATAGACATCCCCCTGCGTCCCTGACAGGATCACAGCTTGGGCTCCTTTCTGTTTTTCTTCCATAGTTGATGAAGAAGATGAGTATGAATGTGTCAGCGTCCTCAACTCCCACACACAGGATGTCAAGCACGTGGTTTGGCACCCGAGTCAGGAGGTCAGAGTCGGACTGGGTCTCTTGGTGGGAAGGAACTTTGGTGTGCAGGCTCATGCCCAAACTTCCTCTTCTCTTCAGCTTCCACTTGGCTTTTATAGGGATCTCTGTGACCAAAAAGTTAGTCTCTATGTAAACAGATCCCTGTGCCTGTCCTGGCAGGGGAGGTATTATAAATGACAGGTACTGCCCTGGGCCATACAGTTCCCTTCCCTCATCCTCTAGCTGTTGGCCTCTGCTAGCTACGATGACACAGTGAAGCTCTACCGGGAAGAAGAGGACGACTGGGTATGCTGTGCCACACTTGAGGGCCATGAATCCACTGTGTGGAGCTTGGCCTTTGACCCTAGTGGCCAGCGTCTGGCATCTTGCAGTGATGACCGTACTGTGCGCATCTGGCGTCAGTATCTGCCAGGCAATGAACAAGGTGAGGGTGCAGTAGTAGAGCTAAAGGAGACTCCTCCATCTCTAGAGGTGTGCAGTCTGATAGGACACATCCATGAACCATAGCAAACTCGGTTGTGGCTTAGTGGTAGAGTGCTTGCCTGGCATGTGTGACACACTGGGTTTAGTCCTCCACACCACATATAAATACATAAATTTGTTAAAAAAAATAAATAACATGCTGCACGAGGGCTGCAGGTGGTGCTGGGAGAATGGGGGGAGGTTGTATGGTATGGCCATCTTATCCAAATCTGAAAGGATAGGTAGGATTTTAACACAACGAGAATTTACCATGAGAAGAGAATGCCTAGTGAAAGCCCAGCAGCACAAGCAGAGGTTGGTGGTGGGAATGCCTAGCCTTATGTGAGGAGTGGTGACAGAGGACAGAAAGGCTTCGGGGGGGAATAAAGTGGGTTGGCTCAACTGGTGGTGGCCTTCAAAGGCAGTCTGAGTAATCAGAGCCCTCAGCAGAATATAGGGAGGTAAATTTCCTTCTCGTAAGTCTGCTTTCCAGCTAGTGGGTAAGGCAGAAAATGAGGCTGGGAACAGGATTGGAGACAAGGACAAATGATGAATTAAAGGTTGGGATTAGGAAGGGCAAGGTTTCCTCTGCAGTGGTGCAGTGACTCCCCAGAGGGCCCTAGGACCTAGACTTATCTGGGACTTAAAAGAAGTCTGTCATGCAGGGGTGGCATGCAGCGGTTCTGACCCCAGTTGGAAATGTATCTGCACTTTGTCCGGCTTCCACTCCAGGACCATTTATGATGTTGCTTGGTAAGACCTCCATCTCCCACTTCCCCATCTACCATAGAGCAGGGTTTTAGAGATGTCATGATCCTATGCTGCCCTCCACCATTTTGGGAGTATGTGGGAATAAAGAGCAGCTACCCTCGTGGCTGTCAGATCAGGCCTGTTACCTGGGTGCAGTGGTGCATGCCTATAATCCCAGTGATTTTGGGGGGCTAAAGCCCTAAACAGTGCAACAAGATGCTGTCTCGAAAAATAAAAGAATCAAAAAGGCAGGGGGGATGTAGCTCAGTAGTAAAGTGACTATAGGTTCGATCCTCAATACCAAAAAAGAAAAGTCAGGCCTGTCTACTATGCTGGCTTAGAGTTGGCTGGCCTAGAGCTTACAGGAGCAGGGCGCAGACTTAGACCCAGGCCTGTTCCAGGATTAAGATCCCAGATCATGAGGGCAGCAACAGCCCTTTGGGCTCACATCATCCTGGAATAATTTTTGCAGCTGTGAATTTGTGATTGGGCTCTTTATGGTTTGGTAATAATGGAGGCTAGAAAAAACGTACTATTTCTATAGGTCAGAGAGCAGTTCTGGCCCTGAGAATTGAATCTAGCAAATAATTCTAAACCATGAAAAAAAACCAGATGTGCATCCAAGCTTTATATTAGCAAACATTTGGGAATAACAGGTATTCAACAAAAAAGGATTTATGTAAAATTATGGTAAAATTCAATAGCCTATGAAATAACTGTTTTGAAAAAGGTTAAGAATACCTAATGACAGGGACAACTGTTTATGCTACATGAGAAAAGTTCCATTAAGAATTGTATGTAGGAGCTGGGCGTGGTGGCGCACGCCTGTAATCCAAGCGACTTGGGAGGCTGAGTCAGGAGGATCGCGAGTTCAAAGCCAGCCTCAGCAACTTAGTGAGGCCCTAAGCAACTCAGTGAGACCCTGTCTCTAAATAAAATATAAAATAGGGGTGGGGATGTGGCTCAGTGGCCAAGTGTCCCTGAGTTCCAACCCTGGTTCCAAAAAAAAAAGAATTATATGTAGGAGCTGGGGATATAGCTCAGTTGGTAAAGTGCCTGCCTCGCAAGCACAAGGCCCTGGGTTAAATCCCCAGCACCACACACACAAAAAAAATGTTGTATGTAGGTTAATTATATATTTCAGGCTAATTACACCAAAGGAAGCTGAACACAGTGGTGCATGTCTATAATCCAAGACTAGGGAGGCTGAGGCAGGAGGATCACAAGTTTAAGGCTAGCATGGGCAATTTAGTGAGACACTTGAGACACTATCTCAAAGCGCAAAAGGGCTGGAGAGAACTCAGTGGTAGAGCACCCCTGGGTTCAATTCCCAGTATTACCAAAAAAAATTTGATACTGAAAGCTAAGTGAAAGCACCTGAAGAGGGCCATGGTTGTGGCTCATAGTTGGAAAGCACTGTCTTAGCTGAGGCTGAAAGTTTGGGAAGACAACAGGCATGTGAATTGCCAGGTCAGGAAAGCAGGAGCCACCTGCATACCTACTGGTGCCTCTCTTCCTCCCAGGTGTCAGCTGACAGGGGCCCTGGCCACCGCTTGTGGGGATGATGCCATTCGAGTGTTCGAGGAGGATCCTAGCTCAGATCCACAGCAGCCCACCTTCTCCCTGGCTGCCCACTCAAGACAGGCCCACTCCCAGGATGTCAACTGTGTGGCCTGGAACCCCAAGGAGCCTGGACTCCTGGCTTCCTGCAGTGATGATGGGGAGGTGGCCTTCTGGAAGTACCAGCGACCTGAAGGCCTCTGAGCTACTGCAACTTTGGAGAGTCAAGGTTCCCCAAGTCTTGAGACTTTCCTGGTCCTCAAGGACTGGAGAAACTTCTTGACCTTCACCTCTGTTCAGACTTGGGTAGAAGTGTGGAGCCACAGGACTTTTCCCTCCTTTGACATGAGGGCCTTGGTAAAGAGCCACAGAATGTCAGTACCTTATTAGCCAGTTTGCTTGCTTTAGGGGGCATTGTGTTATATTTTTTTTTGGGGGGGGGTGAATATAGTATTTATAATTGCTCTGTATGTGTGTTTGTGTGTGTGGGTAGGTGTGTAGCAGGGAGTGTACTTGCAGACCTTTCTGAAACTGTAAGCTTTACAGAACTAATCTGTTCAAGTCCACAGCCCTACTTCATGAGGACATTCGATTTTTTCCCATCAGGAATTGTTTGAAATAAGTCCTCCTTTCCCAATTAATAGATAAATCCTTGCACTTAAAGACACTCAATACTGACCTTAGATTTTGGAAAGACAGCTGAGGCAGTATCAAGAGCAGTGGTTCTCGAGGTGATCTGCAGATGGAGACCCTTTTGGGGATTGGCACTGGGCACAATCATGGTGGTGACCCCTAACTAGTAGCAGTAGTAGTAGTAGTTACTGCCTGGCACCTACAGTAAACATTCTGTCAGCTTCATGTAGATGGTCCTTGATAGAAGCAGTAAAAATGGAAAAAAAGTTAACTGTATTAAACATTACCTTTGAGAACTTGTTTTGTGTGTGTGTGGTGCTGGGGGTTGAAGCACTCTACCAAGTAAGCTATATCTCCCATCACTTGAGAACATTAACACTGAGAAAATGGGAAAGATGCATGAAAGATCCATACACTGAAGTGGCTGTCTTGAGGGAAAGCAGGCTGGTCTGCATGGCACACCATTTTTACTGGGAAGAACTAGCAAATTCTAGTATTTGGAGTAGGCTTTTTGGCTGACATTTTCTGGAAAATGAATAGGATGAACCATTTATTTATAGCATTCATTGCCAATGGTAAAATGAAAGCTTATTCAGAATTAGAATTTCTGAAAACATGTTGCCACCATATTTACTGATAGTTATATTTGTTATCACTTAACAAATATGATTTATGTAATGAAAGGTGTCGACATTTGGAAGATCTGTTATTCAACAAATTAGCATTGTCCAAAAGATGGATGTAATGATGTTACAAAATCACTGGTAGGTAAGAGAATAATTCCAAGCATGACAGGCCAGTGGGTTCAATGTAAGAGTACAGGGGGGCCTGGATAAGGCTTCAGAGACCATCTTCTCTTTAAGAAATAACTGCACATATTAGGGTGGCACAGGCCTGTAATCAGCAATTTGGGAGGCTGAGGCAGGAGGATTGCCAAGTTCAAGGACAAGAGGAGAAATCTTAACATGGAGACAAACCTGCCACAGAGGATTTAAGGACAAGGCTCTGTCTCAAAGACTGGAGACGTAGCTCAGTGGTAGAGCACTCCTGGGGTTGACTCCTCAGTACTGCCAAAATTAAAAACCTACTAAATGCCATCTTGGTGGAGTATCTAAGAATAATCACTATTACCTGAAAAGGCTATTTTAAAACTTCCTTTTCTGGCCCCTTCTATGTGAAGTCAACTCACTTCAACTCAAACCACATATAACAGAATGAACACAGCAGTCATGAGAATCCCAGCTGGCTTCTGTTACACCAGGCCTTCAAGGGACTGCAGAATCTTAACATGCTACTGTTCTCCCTGATTCATTATGGAAATTATGTAACATGATGAGGTTATTTTTAAACAAGTAGTTCTTAAATTTTTAATATAGTAAGTAAAAAAGAATATAATGTCAATAAAAAAAAATAGACTTGGGGTTAATTTTCTGTAGTACAAAGGGGTTTTGAAACCAATCTAAGGAAATGACCCTTCAGAATCCCCACCCCTCTGTTACTGGGTATGAAACCCAGGCCCTCACATACTGGGCTTATTTTAACACAGGGTCCCTCTAAATTGCCAGGCTGACCTGAAGCTTGTAATCCCCTTACCTCAGCCTCCTGGGCAGCTGGGATTACAGGGTGCATCTAGCTGGTGCATTTTAACCCCCCTTCTGGGACTGCTCCTGAGGGAATGCTGGCCTTTCACAATGCAGATCTGAGAACCCTCTAGCCTGAGTTCAACCTCTTAGGTTGAGGGGCCTCCTGCAGCTGTATAATGTACTGGGCAAGGGGGGTGTCTTAGCCCAAATGAAGAGAAGCTACGTGCCCACGTTCCCTTCTCTAGACTAAAACTGAACTCAAAGGAGGTCCATCCTCCACAAGTCCTTAATTAGCAAGTTCAATGGCTAAAACAAATCTTTTTGGCTGAGGCCTTAGTTTGGATAAAGAAGCTTTTAAATGGGAACCACTATAAGGACTAATGATCTCTCCCAAGTTATTTATTACAATGTCTGACACAAAAGGAACTACAAAGAGCATGCCCGAAAATGCTGTACACGGTTCACACTTGAAACAACATGTGCAGCTACTGGACCCAGAGCTTGAACTACAAGGTGGAAAAGGGGCAAGTGTGGGTGGGCTGGGACGACTCCAGCCCTGACTGGCTGGACCTCAAGCAGGACCAGACGCCTGGTCTCACAACCAAGACCCCTCAACTGCACCTGGCCCTGACAGGCTCAACTCGCTCTCAGAAGCTGAGCATCAGGACTCAATCTGAGTCGCTGTCTGTCTCAGCTTCTTTTACATCCACACTGAATTTGTACTCCTGGTCACAGCCCATGTAAGCATCACTCATGAAGTAGAGGGTGTAGTTGTGAGCACCGGTGGCTGGGGCCACAAAGTCCAGTTTCACCTAGAGAGAGCAGGCAGGAATCAGGATGTGGCCCCAAGAAAGTGTTCTCACCCTGCCCCCACCCCAGGACAGATGCTGGGGCCAGTGGCCACTCTCACCTTGGCCTTCTGCTGCAGGGTCAGCCTCTTGATGGAGATGAGGCTGTTGGACTTGGCATCTCCAATCACCACCCACCAGCCCTCTTCACGTTTCTGCAGTGACCAAAAACCAAGAATTGTAGCATGTCAGACTTGTTGGTGATAGGCAACTGTGAGAATGGTCACAAGAGCAGAATAACAGACAGAAAGCTTCCCAGTGTTCCTTCCAGTGATGCAAATGGATAAAAACAAGATTTTGAAATCATTCAAAGGCATCAGGGTGGTTGGAGGATAGTTAACGGTAGAGTGCTTGCCTACCACAGTAAGACCCTGCCTTCAATCCCCAACACCACAAAAATAAAGTGTCTCAAATGGCTTTCATCCTGCAGTAGGCAGATGACCTCATCTGTTGGTCCTGGCTCATTTCCTCGTCCCAGGATAGCTTCTCATTTAGTGTTTGCACTGAATCTGATGCCACCACCAGAGATGTGATCTTTGGGGTTTTGGCAGCTTTGTTCCTCAGAGACCTTTTTAAGCACAAGGCAAACAGGCCAGAGGAGAAATCTTAACAGGAGATGAACCTGCCACAGAGGATTCAAAGCAGATTCCTTTAACGCCCTGCCTCGGGGGAGAAACTCTCCCTGCTGGCCACTCCACTGTCAGAACCCCTGTGGCCCAGTTTAATAAGCTCTCCTCAGAGCCTGTTGAACAGAAATAAACATGAAGTTCATCTGGCACCTGTAGCTGGCCTGCAGTTATTCTCCCATAGAAAGAGGATCAGATTTCCTTTCTTGTGGTAGAGAAACAAGCAACAAGAAGCAGAGTGAAGGGGGAATGAATGACACACAAGAAACACCAACTAGAAAAGTCCCAGTGTCCTAGAGCCATTTACACACACAAGATTAATAGTCAAAAAAAAAAAAAAAAAAAAGATTAATAGAGGCTGACAACACTACCCAAATGTTTTTAATAATGACGTCATCTAAGCTGTTGAAAAAGTAAGCAGATAAAAAAACCCCATGGCCCAAGATGAATTTTCAGCCTGTGAATTCATTATCACTCACTTCCCCTAACGGAAAAGGTACACCACACCCAGGACCAACCCAGGGTACAGAGTCTCACACTGACACCAGGACGTACCTGTGGGAAGAGAGGCGCAATAACGGGGCCTGTGACTTCCTCCTCTCGCTCCAACTGCACCAGAACCACCACTGGCCCGCCACTGTGGGAAGAGCAGGACACCACACGAGTGATGTGGCCGTGGGCTCTCAGCACGGTGTCATGCTGTGCCCACAGGATCAGGTGCCTGACTCACCTGCGGATGCTGTCCTTATCCACCACTTCATAGGACAGTTCAATATTCGGGTAGCGGTTACAGAAGCGGGCCACGTCGGCAATCTGGCTGTCAGTCAGCTGCAGTAGCGCGTTTCGCTCTTCATCCTCCATCTCCATAATGTCAAAAACACTCTCCACTCCCTGCCGTGGGTGCACAGAGATCAGAGGAGGATAGAAACCACAGCAAATGGCCCTGGCTCCCAAGGACTACTGTCTGACTTCCCACACTAGCAGCATCTGAAGAACAGACCATGGCTGGCAGCCTCCAGCATCTCAACATCAGGCCCCTCAAAGGAACCACAACTAGCATGTCCCCTCCTGAGCCTCACCTCCCACAGCCTGCCCAGACCAGGACCCTGGAGGCTCTCAGGCTCACCATCTGGTCCTCCAGGCCACCCAGCTCACCTTGTCTGTGCAACGTTTGATGTGCTCTGAAGTGAAGTGTGGCAGCTGCTTCAGATATGAGTCCTTGGACCACATGGCCTGGGTGACCATCTGGGCCAGTTCCATGGCTGCCAGAGCAGGGCTGAGCCACCCATTGCTGGAGAGCACATCCACACAGGCCTGAATGAGCCGGATTGCCTGAAAATGAGCAGAGCAGAGAGCAGGTGGGGTTGGAAGCGAGGCTCCCAGGCTCGCCCACCCCATGCCCACAACCGCACTCCACCTTGCTAAGGATCTCCTCCGTGTCTGACTGCAGCTCGGCGCTCAGCTGCATGCGGGATAGGTGAGCCTGCAGGAGCAGGTTGGTCTTCACATGTGGATCATTGAATTTAGGGTTATTCAGCTTGTGGGGGACCTTCTGAGCAAGCTGGAATGAGGAAGAAAGAGAGCTGGTGCTGAACAGGTGACCCTGCCTGAGATGCTCAGGCCAAAGGTACTATTCAGTCCAGGCCCTGGAGGGTGAGGATGGGGAGGATGGTGATTTGTGGAGAGGTGGGGCAGACAAGGCTGTGGGGGTGTTTTGCTGGTAGTCCACATACACACAGGCCAAGCTTCAACTCCAGGAAGTGCTCCCGAGACTGATATGCTCACCTGCCGCAGGAGGTTGTCTTCATGGTGCCGGATAGGAATGTTCTCATATTCTGCTGCGTTAGAGATGATCTCAATAAGCCCTCGCACCTTGGTCTTGGCATTCAGGGACATGCTGAAGAGCTCTGCCAGAGAAAGAAGAAAAGTGAGAGGAGCCAAAACAGATGGAAAGGAACCGGAGGAACAAGAGTCAGCCCCTAGGCTGTTCCACTCTCCTATGAGGCCCACTCAATGGGCTCCAGGTCCCCCACACAGGGAGACTCCTCACAGACGGACAGAGCTACTTGGCCCTCACCAATAGTGGTGTAGTTGATGTAATAGTAGGCAGCAATCATGCCCAGGTTTAGAGGCGCCACATCCATCTCATCTTCGATGCTGATGCACTTGGACTGCTCCAGGTCACTCAGAGTCTGCTCCACCAGCTCTGACAGATGGTCAGAAAGGTGACGATGGGAGATGCCTGTGGGGGTGAGAGGTAAGTGGGGAGTTTCAGGCAAGGACATGCCCAGCAAGGGCTAAGAACACCAGCAAGGACAGTATGTGCTCCCGAGTCCACTGACCCTGCAGGTTGTAATAATTGGGGTTCTGTGTCATCCGGCGGTACAGAAAGGTCCAGGTGAGGTAGTCCACAGCATCCTGCTTGTTCTCTATGGTCTTGGTGACAATCTCAGCATTGAAATGATCATGCATACAGTGGTCAAGGTGAGATTCTACTGGTAACGGCTCATATAAAAACTTTTTGAAGAAATCCTGTGGATTGGGGAAAGGGGGATAGTCTTAAAGAACTGATGACAACATGGTCACAAAAGGGTCCAGGGCAAACCAATAGTGAGTAGCCCTTGTGTGAGACACAACTGACAGCAAAATGAAGAAACCACACATTTAGAAACATACAGTAGGGACAAGGAGATGCCAAGTCATGGAGGCAGACCAGTGAGGCATGCATGAAGGGACAGATCAACCAGAGCAGGAAGACCTCCGTGGACACAGACTCAGGGCAACCACATTCTGTGTGGCTTCAGGCTTGTTACAAAAAGCAAGGGGAAATAAGAGGCAGAGGCTGGTAGAAAAAACTTTGAGTTTGCTGAAGACATCTATCGAGATGTTGAAAACTCTGTTGAGGCTCAGAATCTCAAAGGTGTTGCAGAGCCCAGGACTGACCTTTTTGGAGCCCTGACACATGATAACACAGCGCCCCTCGTCATCCTGCAGAGGGCGGTTGGCATGGCCCACCATCTGAAGCACATCATAGATTGGGTAATCCACGTAGCTGGTGGCAGAGGAGAGGAAAGAAGGAAAAGCTGCATCAACAGGAGACCACACTCAGGAGGAGTGCACGCCTTCAACCTCAAAGGGAGAGTAAATATAAGGAGCAGAGATAAGTTTGAATTCCAGCACAACTCTGAATTCATGAACTCAGGCACTCAGGAAGTCACTTCACTTGCTCACCTACACATCACAGTAGTTTTCGAATGGAAGGGTCACGAATTAGTCAAGTAAAGTCCTTGGCCCAACACTATAAACCCATCTAATGGCAAAAGCAAAATAACTCTCCATTAAAGAATCAAATACGTAAGGCAAGCTTTCCAAACGTGAGAGATGAACACTTCACTAGTTATAAAGTCATCTAACTTAAATCCAAACCAAGAACTAGGTTCAGACATTAAAAATGAACCCACAAAATATAATTCATTTCAAAATAGTCTGCATTTTGGAAAAACTTAAATCATTCAGGTTTTTCCTAAGGAAGACTGAACCTTTGACTTCTTGTCACTACACAGGCGCATAACCTTGATCAAATTGCTTTTCCTAATCTGTAAAATAAATAGGTTACTGGCTTAACCTCTGACACTTCTGTGCTCCTGCTTCTCCAACATGCTGAAATAGAGGGACAATGACCAAGAGGCACATGTGAGCCCAGGTCCTGAGGTTGACGACGCTCCAACACCTGCTATGGGGGAACCAGGGCTGCAGGCTTATCTGCTTGTTTCTGTGTCAGCAGCTATATGTTCACTTTAGATGGGAGGTCTGTGCTGACGCAGAGCACCAACTATACTCACGCATGGATCTTGCCATTGTAGTACTGGGTGTCCATAATGATCACCAGGTGGGCGGCCACATTCATACCCCAGCAGAGACTCCGAGAAGCCACCACCACCTGGATAGCCCCTGAACAGCAGAAAGGAGCAGACTGAGGGAGGGTTCCTTGAGGTTAACCACTGTTTACCCCCAAGACAGTATGCCTGCTTCACCCAGGGCCACCAAGAATGGAGCTCCCACTCATAACAGTGTTAGCTCTCTGAGTGAGGCAGGCTGGAAACAAGTTCTGACATAACTAAGAGAACTAACAACTCTCCCATGTACTATATCTCTGAGTCCCACCCTCCACAGGAGTCTGGCATCCACACAGAATCAAGTCTAGTGGCCAACAGTCCTGGACACTAGCAAACCAGGTTCTGAGACAGTGCCAGGTTATGTACCTGCCCATTTCCTCATCTAGCAAGCAGGGGTGATCTCTCTCCACTTGCATCACAAGGGCTTTGGGGTTCAAATGAGAACACAGAAATCCTAACAGTACAGTGAAGATGGCTAGTATTCCATCCAGGAACAGCACTGTGTCCTAAAATCTAAGTCACACTATTTGCTTCATGAAGCCTTAGATGTAATCTTACTTTGTCATGAGGGTTTTTGTTTGTTTGTTTTGGTGATTGAACCCAGGGGCACTCTTACCACTAAGTTACATGCCCAGTCCTTTTCAATTTCAATTTTGAGACAGGGTTTTGCTAAATTGCCCAGGCTGGCCTTGAACTTGTGATCCTCCTACCTCAGCCTCCAGAATGGCTCCATGAGCTATCTTTACCTGAGCTGAAGAGCTGCTCCACTAGCCGCCTCTCCATGGGGCTGAGCCCCTCATGCAGGTAGCCCACCCCATTCAGTAGTGTCTCCTTGAGAGTGCTATCACTCAGCTTCTCCAGGTACGGGATCAGGTCCTTCTCAGTGCAGTGCAAGAACCTGGGCAGCACAAGCACTATTTCAGTGTGGAGGGGCTCCGATCCCTAGCAGACACCCTGCCAGCTATAGATGCAGCCCCAGGTCACATGGGCGACCCCAACCCCACCCCAGAAGCCAGGTCCCACCCACCTCTGCCGCTGGATGTCTGCTGCACAGGTGGTGAGGATGTCAATGGCAGTGAGGCGCGTCTGCTTGCGAGATGGAACAAAAACAATGACAGGCTTCTTGGGTGAGTGTTTGGTGATGGCATGGTACACAGGCTTGGCCATGGACAGCAGGCGAGTCTGTGTATGGCTGATATTGAAGCCCTGGAGACCAAGGGGGAAGAAAAGACATCGGTCACCTGACCTGGCTAATGGGATCCCTGAGGCCACAGCACAGGGAGGGCAAGTCTTACCTGGATGTGTAGCTCCAAGGGCACAGGGCGCACGTTCGGATGGAAGTTGAAGGTGGAGGTGGCGCTGCAGCCCAGCCAGTGGGCCACATCCTTAGCATTCGAGAGCGAGGAGCTAAGTGCCACGATGCGAATGGGCCGCTCGATCTGGGAGGAGATGTAGCGCATCCGGGAGCAGATCACTTCTAAGACAGGCTGGAAAAGAGGGAGGAGGGCTTTACTTTAGGCCCAGGCTCCACATCTTCTGCCCAAGTTCTGCCTCATGCATCACCCAACAGACTTAAAAATGATCCAAAATTCTTTCTTCTAATTAGGGGCTCTCCTGTGTTTGGTTCTACTGGCCCCACAGATGCCAACTGCCACTAAGCAACACTATTTACCAAGAGTTCTAGCAAAAACCCTCATATCATACACTTGGACAAAGGCCACAGGCAGAATCCTCTGTGGAACATCGTCCTGTCTGTGGCCTCAGACCAACGCCAAAGTCACTCGGCCAGCCCCAGCCCCTGTCTGTGCTGTAAGGTCCAGCCATACCCCATTCTCGCCCCCAATAAGGTGGACCTCGTCCACCACAAAGAGATTGATGTTCTGGACGTTCTTGCGCTGCTTCCATCGCCGGGAAAGTATGTCCCACTTCTCAGGGGTGCTGATGATGATATTGCCTTTGCCCAGAAGCTTCAGGTCTGTGCTGGTCTCCCCAGTCAGGAGCACCACCTTCTTGTTGAGCCTGTCCTGGAACTTCTCGTACCAGTCCATGTACACCTGGCAAGCAGGGAGGGAAGTGTCGGAATGGCAGGCCATGCTGGGCATCTACAGGGCACCATGCCCACCTCACACTACTTTCTGATTGATCCACGATCAGCCTTTAAGGAATGGGGAAGCTCTTCTTTAGGACTCTGAAAATGCCACACTGAGAAAACCTAAATCCAGAATCACAGATGGAATGGATTCTGGGGAAACTCACAAAGGTCACAGCATGTCACACACCTGCTCTGCCAGGGCCTCCATAGGGGTAATGTAGACACAACGCCCCTCTGAGTTCTGCAACAGCATCCGCAGGATGGCAAACTCTGCACAGATGGTCTTCCCACTGCCCGTGGGGGCCCCCACAAACACATTGTCATCACTGTTGTACACTGTGTTGAACACTGAAAACCAAGGAGGGGTAGGTATGTCAGGAGGGGAGAAGACAGACCACTCGTCCAGACCAAGGAACCAGAGCCAAGGCCAGAGTGTCACAGTCGAGTGTCAGAACAATGGTACAGGAGCCCAGAATGCTGTCCCAGCCTGCTATGCCTTGCTTTCTCCTCCCACGGAATAGGAAGGGGAGAGGTCAAGATCAAGGTCTGGTCCCCTGGAGATCTGTAGGACAACCCAAGCAGAAGCAGCCACACATCCTCCTTTGCTTCTTAGGGGCCAGGATATACAACTAAAGGGAACAGGACACCCTTCTCTGCCCCTTCAGCACTCTCCCGTATTTTCTAGAAATAATCTAATATAGAAGTCCTGGAATCAAAACTGGGTTAAAATCCAAGTTCTGGTATTTATTAGCTGACTCAATTGGGGCACCTCCCTATGCCTGTTTCCTTGTGCACAAAATGAGGCACTGATGGTTGTACCTCAACAGTAACCCAAAAAAGAACTGGTGGGAGGAACAGAGGAAACACCCTGGTACTGTTCGCGGTCAAGTACTTGGAGCACAGTCCTGCTCGTTTACAATGATGGAGGGAGGTCTCAACCAATGCCACACACCAGGTTCAAGGTTGGGCATCAGAAGCAGGCATCCAGCACCATGAGCAGGAGAAAATGACCATGTGCCATGGTAAGGCCTGCTCTCCTGAGCCCCCTCAGGGAGCTATGCAGAGCAGCGAAGCAAACCTAGCACTGACCAAGAGGAAATGTCCCGGAGCTCCCAAGTCTGCCAAAGCACCTGAACACCCCCTTCCCTGTCTGCCACAAAACACACCTATCTCCAGGTGACCTTAAAAGGCCTCTCAGAGAACCAATTACCTGACACTCAAACACCTACCTTGGGTCTGGATGGGATTGAAGAAAGGAAATTTATCTTGGTAGAGGCTCTCGAAGGCACTGTTTCTCAGGGCAGACACGGGCAAAGGCTGCAGGTCCAGCAGTTCAGTGGGAGGTGGGTACTTCTCTGGTAGGATCAGGTGCCGGAAGGAGACAGGCAGCTGGGTCTCACAAGCTGCAAGAAAGGAAACAGGGAGGGTAGGAGGCCCTCCTCCAATGCACCTCCAGAGCCCCCAATACCCCAACTGTGGAAGCCCTAGGTGGCATATGCATCTCTCTCCCCACAAAGGCAAGCCCAGGACAGAGCAAGAGACCCATTCACTGTCCTAGGAAGGCCTGTTCTGAGGGGACCCAGAGAGGAGACACTCACAGAGCCAGCGGTCAGATACCACTCGGATGAAGTACTGAGGGGGCAGTGGCTCAAAGACGGGAACAAAGAATGTAATGAGGTGCTCGTCCTGGGCATACTTGGCCTTGAGTAGAAAATATTCATGGTGCAGAATCACCTCGCTGTCCACATCCTCCACCAGAATCCAGAATGCCTCTGATGAACCGTGGACCTGGCAACCCAAGCAAAGTGAAAGGAACATGAGCCAGCATGGGGATGCAACGCCCGCCATGCAGTCCCCTCTGCCCAGTGAGGTCTTACCTTCTCATCCCATTGGAAATCTGGAGTGATGGTCAGCTCCACTTTGAGGGTGGAGCGAGTGATAGGCTGCAGGTGCACTGACAGCTCCAGCTTGGGGAACAGGTGCACATATTTGTGGATGGTCTTCCCCATTTTCGGCATGCGGATCAGCTCCCCTAGGAGGAAATGAGAGAGTATGGGGGCTGCAGCCCAGCTCACCTGGCACATCTATAAAGTGGGCTTGAGGATCACCATGGGAAACAGGCAGATTTTATGCAGTGAGCAGATTCTTCCCTTTGGCCTCACTAGAGCCCAGAGAATTCAGGCCCAAGACCAAAAGCAAGCCTGTACTTCAGTGGACATGAGAGGTAAACACAGGCTATGGGTGCCTGAGGCTGATGAACTGGAGCCTGGGTGGTAGGACAAGGACGAAAGCTTCCCACACACCTATCTCATTATGATTCAGGTCATATAGACGCTCGAAGGGGAAGTTTTTCTTCTCAATCTTCTTTACCACCTCCTCAGGGAGTTTCCGGAACTGGCGCAGAGGACACATGGACTGCCACCTACCCAGGAAGGAGACAAAGCTGTTGGTCCCTTCTGAGGGCAGTAACAAGCTGCTTCATCACAGCCCCCAACACTTTAGCCATAACTACATGAGACACAGTCACCAGTGGAGGACATCCCAAAGTGTCAGCAGTGAGACCAGAGCACTACAGTGGCAACTACCACCTCCTCCAATTCCCCGGCCCCATGCAGGCCTTCCCCTCCAACTCTTACCCAAGGACAAGTCACACTTTGAGCATCAAGACAGGTCAGAGGCACTCCCAGACTTTCCCATCACACCCTCAGTCTGGGGACCCAACTCATGGTGATCCACCCCCAGCTCCCTGGGTCCTTACATGCGTTTGTCAATCATCTTGCAGAGGTTCAAGGTCTTGTCTGTAAGCTGTGCCCATCCTCGATTCAGGACAATTTCAAAGATTGCTCGCATCAACCGGCCTGCCGACTGAGGAAAGACAAAGCATTCCTCTGTGAAGTCTCAACTGCCCCAAGTCCCCTATCATGGTTAACAACCTCAAGCTCAGATGCAATTACCCACACCAACTCAAAGACAAAGTCCCCAGAAGCTGAGGCAGGAAAGATGATCTCAAGTTCAAAGCCAGCTTCAGCAACTTAGCAAGACCCTAAGTAATTCAGCGAGACCCTGTCTCAAAAAATAAAAAGGGCTGGGGACACAGTTCAGTGGTTAAGTGCTCCTAGGTTCAATTCCTGGTACCAAAACAAACAAACAAAAAAGACAAAGTATCCTCCATAATTACTCCTTTCTCCTGCTCCTACAGGAAAAGACAAAGAGTCACTAATAAAACCTTCTACCATTTCTGAATTTATTTATGAGCCCTGCAGTCATGATGGGGAAGGAGACCCTGTGTCCAATATATCTGCTTGTCTCTCCAAGGGTCCAAAGAGCCTCCCCTGTCTGGGCCTGCCCTTCCTACATGCTTGGGCTTAGTATAGTACAGTTGGTGCCACACAGGCACCAACCAACTAGCCAGCCAGGACAGAGCTGGGCATTCCTTCTGTCTTACTGCCTTTCTTCAAGACTCACTCAGTAAACAAGGCACAGAACACACAACCCCAGTTCAACTCTGCCCTTACCTGGGTAACATATACCATGTCAGCCATCAATGCAAAGCCCTCCAATTTCAGCTGTGAGATGAAGGCTTGAAGAAGCACGTTGATCTGGAAAGAAGCAAGGTCAACTGGCCAGAAGTCACTCACTGGACAGTCCCACAAAGTGAATTACACTTCTGATCTGAGCACCCATGCAAGAGAAGATCCTCCACAACTCTTGACTTACGGATATTAAACAACTATTACTCCATATAAAAAGAATCCTAACTGGGAACTGGAAGTGTGGCTCAGTGGCTGCCCTTGAGTTCAATGATCCCTAGCACCCAAAGAAAAAGTAGAAGAGCTGTGCAGATTACCATGCACAAATTCAGCCTCAAGGTTCATCTCTTAGACAATTATGAAAACCTCTAAGCAAAGAGAAGATGGGTTCACCTTTGCACTGGGTTCCTCAATGCTCTCCTTCACCGGGATGGGCACCCTCTCTAGCAGTTTCTGCAGCTCCAGTTTCTCCTCCTGCCACAAGGGGGAGACAGGTCAAGGAAAAACCGAGTGGACAAGGAAAGAAGTCATTCAGCATATTGGGATGCACACCAATGCCCATCCTGGGGTGCTACACAGGCTCACCTCCCTGACAGTGATGTTCTTGAACTCTGAGGACAAGGAAAAAACTCTGAAAAGCTCAATCTCACTCAGGGTGGGCTTCAGCAGCTGGTTGTAGGTCTGCACAGTATCATTGGTGATGTAGTAGTGGCTGGCTATGCGACCCAGTTCTGTCACCTAGAAGAAAAGGGAGATTCAATGCAGTGCTGACTGTTAACAAACTCCAACCTCTAATATCAACAAAAGGCTGTAGTCCTACAGGACAAGTGGGTGAACTCCTTGCAGTACAAGTGCCTGAACAGTACCACAGCTAAAAGATCCACCCAATTCAAATTACAGAAGAGATGCATCACTGTAGAAGTTCATAGTTCAAAGGGCACAGTCCAAGGCCTGCTCCAAGTAATGAGGCAGTACTCAAATCAAGGCAGCAAGCTGAGGAATTTCTGTCTAGGCCTATAACTTTTGCTGAGACTTTCACTTCCAAACCCTCATACCACTCACCTGGAAGTTGCCTGTCTTCTTGTCATACTTGACCAGATTGTTCTTGTCCAGCATCAAGGCAGCAGTGTGAACCAGGTCCAGTCGGCGCTGGTCCAGCAAGGGATCTCCCTTGAGGTCATCATGAGAGATACCATAAAGGGTTGGGGATCGGAGCATTCGGATGTACAGGTAGGCATAGCCCAGCCAGTTCACCGCGTCCTACAAGAGACAACCGAAGTCCTCAGCATGGAGACCTGCTCGTGTCCAACAAAAAGCTCTCACAGATGGCTTAGAAATCAACACCCAGCTACAAGGTTACACAGTTTATCATCTTCTGAATGTTTATAATGTTTCATTAATAGAAAGTAAAGAGTCCTCTCAAAGATCTTGGACACAAGAGGAACTGTGACACAGATTCAGGCAGCTTGCACTGAAGAGGTGGGTGCAAAGTGGGGGACTCAGGATGCTGACGGCCCGAGCACCATAGTAAGGACCACCCCACTCCTGCTCCCTCAGTCTCTGGGGCAGAGGGGAAGACACCAAGGCAGCAGGTCTTCTCTACCTTTGCATTCTGGACGTTCCCCAGCACGATTTCTGCATTGAGCATGTCGGGCAGCTTTGATACCATCTGGCTCTCGATAGGAAGCTGCTGATTGAGGAGGGACAGGTAGTACTGTAGCTCCCCGTGAGATGTAATGAGTATGCCTTCACCCTTGGTGTCATACTGGGGTCGACCAGCACGTCCCAGCATCTAAGTCAGAAACAGCAAACAAAGAATGCTACAGAAAAAGGACTTCTGATTCTGACTCAGGGATTTGACATTAGAGAATGCAGCCTCTGAGCCACTCTTTCTAGCATCCTTGCATTTCAGGTACAGGATACTTCTACCACTGAGAATAAACTCAAAGCTCTGTACCTGCAGAATGTCCAGTGCGCCCAGTTCTGTCCAACGCCCCTTCTCTGGACTGTACACCTGGGTGCCCTTGATGATGACTGTGTGGGCAGGAAGATTCACACCCCAAGCTAGAGTTGCTGTGGAAACTAAGACCTAGAGAGACAAGGCAAGAGAATGAGGCAAAGAGATGGTGCCAGCAGAGGGCCAACAGCCCTGACTTTGGCCTCAGAGCCTCTAAGAGAACTAGCAGGAGGGCAGGAGGACACCGGACAGGGGTATGTTCCAGTACTTGTCAATTTGACACCAGAATAATGAGGAAAGGTTTCCTTGAGTTCCTCATCTATTCCACAATTAACATTTCAGTTTCAGAGACACCTAAGAGTCAAAAGTACAGACCTACATTAATAAACTTAACGTCCTAAGAAAATGCTAAATTGGGCTACCTGAAAAGAGGGAATTGAACAGTTGTGACCTTGGAGGGCATTCTGGAGTTTGTGGAACTACGGGGTCCTTGCTCTGCCATGCTCCTAAGACACTTCCCTAAATGCACTCGCCTTCCCTCCTGCAGGGTGTGGAGTGCTGGGAGAGGAGGCAGGAAGTTACATTTAGTGGATCCATCATGACTCCCCAACCTCAGCCAGCTGGGCCAGAAAAAAAATCAAGTACCAGGAGCCCACCTATGGCATAAGTATTGACACAACAGGTCTTCTTAAGCCTGTGTCATCTGCTTCCTCACCTGGATATGTTTATCAGCAAAAAGATCCTCCACGAGTGTTCGGTCGACTCTGGTCATGCCCGCGTGATGGATAGCAAAGCCATAAGGCAGAAGATCCTTCAGCTCTAAGTTCTGCAAACAGAAAAGACCCAGGGCCGAGAGGAATCTTCCTGTGGAACTCTCTCAGGGAAAAGGACCTCTCTTCATCTGAGACCCTCCCCTTACCCATCTCCAGAACCAGATCCAATCACCCTTCCCCTATGTGAAACAGCACCCTGGGGCACATAGACCCAGAAGAGCTGTCTGTGACCTAACTGGTAACGTGGGGCTAGTTACCAGGCAGGAACAAGAAGTGAGCAGGACCCTCCTCACCTTGCACTGTTCTGCTTCTGTTCGAAGGACCTCTGTGGAGGCTGAGCCCTCTCTCAAAAATAGACCCAGAGTGTCCTTCTCAAGGCACATGTCCCGGATGGCCCTGGCTGTCTTGCCAGTCTCCTTCCGGGAGTGGACAAACACCAGCACCTAAGGAGAAACCGCAGTTTGCTATAGTTAAGAAACACAACTACAGTAGCCACTTACAGTCCCAGGGCACCAGCAGCAGGAAAAGACACTATACTATAATAACCAGAAGCAACTGTCTTGGAAAAAGGAGCAATGGCAAGATGATGTGCTGGTTCAGTAGCCTAAACAGGGCCAGCAAGACCCAAGAGAAAAAACCCACCAAATACAATAACAGTCCTGCAGCTGGGAAACTATACCAACCCTAGCACCCAATCTTGAAGAGCAAGTTTAAATATGCTATGAATGTACACTCAAGAGTCTCAACTATGGGACTAGGGATATAGCTCAGTTGGTAGAGTGGTGCATGCCTATAACCGTAGCAACTTGGGAGGCTGAGCAGGAGAATGGCAAGTTCAAAGCCAGTCTCAGCAACTTTTAGAGGCCCTGTCTCAGAATTAAAAATAAAAAGGACTAGGGATATGGCTCAATGGTTGAGCATCCCTGGGTTAAATTTCTAGTACCTGCTGACCCCCCCAAAATGTGTGTTCAAGTTCCTAACAAGAGTCTAAGCTACATGAAGATGCATCTGCAAGACAACAGCTAAAATATTACATTATTTATAAAAAGGGCTTAGGAAGTACACCAAGGACTAGCACCACACTGTAAGACATAGTCTTAGAATCTATGGGGAAAAAAAAAAGACCTAAGTCTTCATTTAAATTCACATGCTTTTTTAAAATCAGATGAAAATAAATAAATCATGTTGCTTTTCCTTATTTGTCCTGGTTAACACTGCTAAACTCTGTCCAATTAAAAAAATGTGCTTGGGCCAGGCATGGTGGCACACACCTGCAATCCTAGCAGCTAGAGAGACGGAGGAAGGTGGATCATAAATTTAAAGTCAGCCCCAGCAACTTAGCAAGATCCTGTCCCAAAATAAAAAAGGGCTGTGGATGTGGCTCAGTGGTTAATAAGCACTGCTGGGTTCAATCTCTGGTACAATCTTGCTGAGATTACAGGCATGTGGCACAGTGCCTGGATATTTCTTCTGATTTTCAAGTGTAAAGTTGTTCAGCATATTCCCTGATTATCTTTTCTTCCCCAGTGGGGTGGTACACTAAGCACATGCCCAGTCCCCCTGATGACCCTGTTAAGGGTAGGTTTTGCAATAGGTCATTTAACTTCTGACAATGGCGATTTGTACTATTTTCTACCTATATCAATCTTGCCTAATTATCAGTTAAGTCTAAAGTTGAAAAGGTTCAAGAATAACCACGAACAGACCTGATTTTTTCCAGCATGTTCCATGATTTTCTCATAGACTATTTCATTCATGATCTGGAAACGCTTGATAGCTTTTTTCTCTGTGATACCCACATATGTCTGTTCCAGAGGCACTGGGCGGAAGCTAGAAGTTCAGAAGTGAAGACAAATGAGTCTTTGGCAGGGATGCAGCAGGAACAAACAGTATTTTCCACACCCTGGGAGCAACATTT
Organism: Glaucomys volans; assembly: GCA_020662805.1. Classification (NCBI taxonomy): domain Eukaryota; kingdom Metazoa; phylum Chordata; class Mammalia; order Rodentia; family Sciuridae; genus Glaucomys; species Glaucomys volans. Next base: position 195,984 of record JAJEJO010005264.1, read on the forward strand.
GTCTTTCTGGACTGACACATAGAAACCAAAAGGCCCTTCTAAAGCTCAATCCAGAAGTGCTCCTTGGAAAAGGTAAGGAGAGTAGGAAGGTCACTTTGGCTACACTTCTTCCAGCCTTCCTTATACCTGTTGTCAAAGTAGAAGAGGCCCTTGGCAGGATCCACACGCAGAAAGGTGGCCACATCTTCATAGTTGGGGAGGGTGGCACTGAGACCAATGAGTCGGACATCCTCTTGGGTCATCTCAATATTTCGGATGGCTCTGGCCACCAAAGCTTCTAAGACAGGACCTCTGTCATCATGGAGAAGATGGATCTCATCCTAAGGAATGGGAGGGCAGCAAATTACCTCCAGGAACAGAGAAATACAGCCCCCTTTCCTGAGACAACTCCCATTTTATAGGCATATAACCTAAGACGCCAACAAAGAAGACAAGAAAGGGAACTTTAAAGAAATCCAAAGAATGAAGAGTGTATTCACCAGGAAATATCCCAGGAAATAACATATTGTGAGCTGCTTTGCTGCGGTACTTAATGGCAAAAATATCTGATACTTAGAAGAGTGAATAAATAACTTTCACATAAATTTCCTTATGATAAATGAAGCTTCTGATCAGACCATATTTACATCAAATAAGAACAAAAGCTCTCATGCATCACATAATGAGTTCACATGGCCTACTGAAGTACTTCTCAAACGTCAGTAAGCATGAGAAGACCTGGAGATGTTACTAAAATGCAGACTGTATTCAAAGGAAAGGGGTGGGTGCAGGGATTCCGCATTCCTATGGAGCTCCTATTCCAGGTCCCTGCTGATGAGACTTAGTCCTCCAATGCAGGACTCAGCAAACTTTCCTTAAAGGCCAGATGCTCAATATTTTAGGTTTGTGGGTCACACAGTCCCTATTACAAATGCTCAACTCTACTGCTGCAGCCCAAAAGCAGTTGTAAAGAACACATAAGCAAATGGATATGACTGCGTTCCAATAAACAGAAACCAGTAGCCAGACTGCCAAGGCTTGCTTGTAAGCTCTCCTTTCTTGCTTTCCCAGACACCTCAAAGAAATGACACTCAGGCTGGGCGTGGTGGCGCATGCCTGTAATTCCAGCAACTCGGGAGGCTGAGGCAGGAGGATTGCGAGTTCAAAACCAGCCTCAGCAACTTAGGGAGGCTCTAAGCAACTCAGTGAAACCCTGTCTCTAAATAAATACAAAATAGGTCTGGGGATGTGGCTCAATGGTTAAGTGCCCCTGGTTAAAAAAAAAAAAAAAAAAGAAAAGAAAATGACACTCAGACCAAAAACCCTTCCATCCTGTGCTTCTGTGCACCTAGAACACAATGTCCTGATTCCTTACTGATTGCCTCTGAGAACAGATTATTTCTTTATAAAGTCCTTCTATGTTCCAGGAGGATACATTTATTTTTGTCTGTTTATATTTATTTCAAAATCATTTCATATATAAAGAAAGATATAAGGAATACAGCAAACACCATGCTGCTAAGTTTTTCTATTAAGTGCAGATACTTGTTTGATAACAACAACAAAGCCGTCAATGGCTGTTATTCCAAAGGCTAGTGCTCACAGAAAAGGCCCTGAAGAACATTAAAACCCAACAAACCCTCCTGATCCCAACTGTCTCCAGATTTCCTCATGCTCTCTTGCTTACCAGAATGATGAGCCGCACCAGCTGAGTGTAGGTGCGTTCACCGCCTTTCCGAGTAATGATGTCCCACTTCTCAGGGGTGCAGACAATGATCTGAGTAGCACTGATCTCTTCCTTGCACAGCTGGTGGTCCCCAGTCAGTTCAGCAACAGTGATGCCGTAAGTGGCCAGGCGCTAGAGGGAGAAAAGGTACCTCAGGCAAGAATGCTTGAAGTGGGCTGGGGTGTAGCTCCATGATAGAGTGTTTTCCTAGCCTGCACGAGGTGCTGGGTCCAATGCCCAGCACTGTAAATAAGGAAAAAGGCCAGCAAGCTTGAAGGGGCCTAGACTCCATGCTCTGTCTGGGTAGTCTGAGTGTCCCATACTGGGAATAGGTAAGTAACAAGTCTATATGAACATACATTCCTCAGACAAATCCGACTTTCACTTAAGCAACCGAAGTAGACAAAGGATCTCTGGGAGCTCTGCATGTAAGGGTGGGGAAATGAACCATACAGATAACAGACTTGGAATAATACTATGAGGTCTATTACCAACCATATCCACAAGACATTTTATAAATACTTCAAAATGCAGTAACACCAACATCAGAAAATCATTATGGAGGGCTGGGGTTATAGCTCACTAGTAGAATGCTTGCCTAGCACATGTGAGACACTGGGTTTGATCCTCAACACCCCATTAAACATAAATAAATACAATAAAGGTATTGTGTCCAACTTAAAAAAAAAGTTAAAAAAAAAAAAAGAACCAAATCTTTAAAAAAACAGAAAAGGAAATCACTATGCAGAAGATGAAAGATAGCAAACCCTTATAAAAGAGAATTCAAGATATTCTTGCCTCAGTAACTCTCGGTACCTGGGTCAAGTTCCATCCTGGAAATGGGAAAAGCACCACTGAAGCATTCAGAGATGCTTCAACACAAGCAGCAGAGATGCTTAGGCTGGCTTCCAGGACTTTGAGAGCTGCAATCAGTATCTTCTGGAGCAAATATCTGATTGACCCTTACCTTTCCAAAACTGCCCACCATCTCCTGCACCAAGGACCTCATGGGAGCAATGTAGATAATCTTGAAGTCATCCACATTGATGGTGCCATCCATGTTTATGTGTTTCCCTATCTCTCGGAGCATGCACATCAGGGCCACGTTGGTCTTCCCAGCACCCTGAGATAGAGGTCAGGGACAAGCAGCCTGTTTACTTGGTTATATTCACTGCCCCAACTTCCATGAGCTTATCTCCAAAATAGAGAACAGCAGGTCATGGCATATGATCTACCATTTAACAAGTCTCTCATCAAATAAAGAATATAGGGTAGGGGAGAAGATTAAGAAAAATGTCACAACCAGAACTCTACACCACATTCTCTAAGAAAAAGCAGCAGGGCAGCCCTTACGGTAGGAGCACACAGCAGCAGGTTCTCATCCGTCTCCAGGGCAGCACGGTACAGTTTACTCTGGATCCGATTCAGTGTTTTGAAGCCCTCAAATCCAGCCTGGGCATACTTTGGCAGCTTTTCCACTGGAAGCAGTTGCTAGGAAGAAATGCCATGCACATCACACTCATAGCATCCTTCAGGAGACTGCCCACTACTGTGGGACTGCCAAGGTCTCATTCCGTGGCCATCTCCCTGTATGACCCTCAACTAAGGTCCAGTCCAGAGAGATCAATATCATCTTCTGGGCTCAAAATTACAAGAGGAAAATCATGAAGCAGTGTTCATCTCAGGAATAAGCTATCTAAGAGGCAAGGCTATGTTTTAGGCAATGACTGAAATCCAAACTGGAAGAGGTGAACTGAGCAGAGAACTGAGAAAAACACTACACTCACCTCTTCTGAGCCAAAGGGCTTGGGCTTCAGAGCAGGCACATGCACCTCTTCATAGCCCTTACGCTGGCGACGGAAGGACCCATCAGGAAGTTGACAGCGTTTGTTGGCCATGAAGTGGCTCCCTTGGGTGAAAACCAGGTCCTCCAAGTCCAGAACCTGCCGTGGAGCCAGTGCCTGGGGATATGACAAACAACAGTCCACAGGAAGTGAGCTGGCTGAACAACTAAGTTTTCTGCCTGTCATGGCCTAGGGGATGGCCTGCCTCCCACCTCTCCACCCTGGTCCAAATCCATGGTCTCCAGGTCTGTGTCCATTCGGGACTGCCGAACTCGCTCTCTCCGAGACCTTTCCTCCTACAGTGTGGAAAAGGAAAAAAAGCAGGACAGTTCATCACTGTGCTGGGATCCTGCCCCTTTCACTCTCTGCTTAGCTATGTTTGACTCATGGGTTCTATTAAGTCCCCAAACCAAAAGATGGCACTTCACATTGACACCTGCCACAGAGGTCACCAAAAAGATCCAAGGAAAGAAATGACACAGAGGAGTACAGCATGCAGAACAGGGACCTCAGAAGTAGAGTTTTACAAGTCAGCGTCTAGGGCCATCCCCTAAGTGGCAGCAGTGAGTCCCAGGTTTAAGCAAATACATGGGTTCTGTTCCTGCATTCAAGTAAACACCGTTTTTACTGTGAAATCAGTAAAGGTCCCCAGGGCGCTGGTCAAAGTCCCTAGCCACACCAATATGAATGTGTCAATTCTAATTGGTACCCACTGAGAAACCCCAAGGAATATAGAGAAATGTTTTACTACTCTGACCTCTGCTTTTAATTGTCTAGCCAATGTCGCTTTTCTGAAGTAAACAAAGCAAACAGTCCGGCTGAGGAACGAGACCAAAAACCAGGTCAGCCCTTACTCGAATCAGATCCTCCTTCTCAGTCTCATGGAGCTGGTAGAGGAATTTGGACAGTTCTGGATCAGCTTCCATCTTTCCCATGATCCTTTCTTTCTCAGCTTCACTCTGAGCACTGGCCAGCAAGGTACAATACAGAACTGCCAACCACAGGGGGAGAATGGGGAGCAGAGCATAAGATAAAATCAGCCTTCATTCTTGGGGCACAGAGAAAATCATTAAGTGCTGAAGCCACGAAAGCAGTGCCACCCCGCCTGGCCCTGGGGGTCACACGCGGCAAAAGGAGGTGGCAAGGACTCACTCATCATCCTGTGCTGCCTCAGCACTTTAATAAAGTCAAATGTGTTGAAACCGAGAAGCAGGACCAGCTGGTTCTCACATTCCCGGTCATCACTGGCCGTCTAAAGAGAAGGCAATGCCACCATCAAGGACATAGTAGTCTGCTCTTCCACACACCATCCCCATCTGCTAAGAAGCACTTGACAGAAAAGCCATCTCGGCCATACCTTCAGAATCTCCAACACTTCATCTGCCTTCTTCTGTGATACGATAGCATCATCGTAGAAACGACTGAGCTGCCGCTGGAGCCAGAACGCATCGATATCCCGAGGGTGCAAATCTTTCTTCTTGGAACTCATAAGTTCACCTGAGGCTACAAGCTAAAAAGGCAGCAAGGCCCTTAGCTCACCAGGTCCTGACCACTCTCTCATCACCCCGCAACTAAGTTCCCTGTCATCCCACAGCAAGCCTTCTTTGAGGCCTTTTCAGAGGGAAAAAAGTGCTATGCTGAATTCAGAAGCTTCAAAGTAAGATTTTCTCACCACCTGCCTCAGGGCAGGACAACTGGCTGAAATCTTAAGAGAATCAGGATGCTAAATGTTTATACGGCTTACTCTGTCAAAACACAGCTCAATAATTAATGCAAAACTGGACCAGGCACCAGGAAAAAGGGCTACACCCAGATATCAGCTGGCTGTGCAGCCAGGGGAAGGAAACTGTACTCACATTAGCCGAGAGGGTGCAGCGCACGACAGCCTCATCACCCTCCATGTCATCATCAGATGCCTCTTCTCGAACCTCTCCATAGACGTCTTCATCACCTTCCTGGGGAAATGGCCGCAATCTCAACCATGCTCCAGAACCCATCCTGTGCCACCACAGAACAGCCCCCCAAGTCACCCTTGAAGAGCTCCTCGGTTACAGCAATGGCTTTGGGGTGAAATCAATGGCTTATTGGAACTGGGTCAGCCTGCTTTTTTTTTTCTTTTGGTCTTTTTAAAAATGTATTTTGAGCCAGGCGCAGTGGTGCATGCCTGTAATCCCAGCACTTGGGAGGCTGAGGCAGGAGGATTGCAAGTTCAAAGCCAGCCTCAGCAACTTAGCGATGCCCTAAGCAACTCAGCGAGACCCTGTCTCTACATAAAATACAAAATAGGGCTGGGGATGTGGCTCAGTGGTGGAGTGCCCTTGGGTTCAATCCCCAGTACCCCCCCCAAAAAAATGTATTTTGACATATCATACAAATATGAAGTATAACTTCCCATTCTTGTGGTGGTACATGATGTGGAGTTATACTGGTATGCATTCATGTATGAAGATAGGAAAGTGAAGTTCCATTCATTCTACTGTCTTTCCTCTTCCCAGCCCCCCTCCCTTGGATCAGCCTTATTCCAGAACACATTAACAGAATAACCACCTGGTAGGGATTCATCAGATACATCTCTCCTCTCTTCTGCTTCTCACCTTAGCTGCCACAAAGACAACCACCTGGATCACAATCTCTAATACACACACAGTCCTTAGAACAAAGAGCTGCTGGCTAATGGGAGAGAAGAGCTATACAGAAGCATGCCTGGGTAAGCAGATGGTGATCCAGACCACACTTAGCTTGCTCACCACTGTGTTTACTCACATCATACAATGTGCACTTAAAACAGTATCATGGTCAAAACAGGTACTCAATAAATAATAGGCATTTGTTAAATGAACTGCTATGAGCACAGTAGTCTATTAATTTGTAGCTACTTAAAAATCATAAAATCAAGTCAGGTGCAGTGGCACATGCCTATAATCCCAGTAGCTTGAGAGGCTGAAGCAGAAAGATCACAAGTTCAAAGCCACCCTCACCAATTTAGCGAGAACCTGAGCAACTCAGCAAGACCCTGTCTGAATGCTGGAGAGGATGTGGAGAAAAAGGAACACTTTTACACTGTTGGTGGGCCTGTAAATTACTACAATCACCATGAAAATCAGTACAGAGGCTCTTCGAAAAACTAGGACTAGAACCACCACATGACCCAAATATATTATGCCTCAGTATTTTTTTTTTTTTTTGAGCCAGGGATTGAACTCAGGGACACTCGCCACTGAGCCACATCCCCAGCCCTATTTTGTATTTTATTTAGAGACAGGGTCTCACTGAGTTGCTTAGGGCCTCGCTAAGTGGCTGAGGCTGGCTTTGAACTCGCGATCCTCCTGACTCAGCCTCCCAAGTCGCTTGGATTACAGGCGTGCGCCACCACGCCGGGCATGCCTCAGTATTTATCCTAAGAATTAAAGCCATTATAGTGATACATGCATATCCATGTTTATAGCGACACAATTCACAATAGCCAAACTATGGAACCAGCCGAGGTGTCCATCAATGGATGAATGGATATAGAAAACGTGATATAATATGTACACAATGGAGTTCTACTCAGCCATGAAGAAAAATGAAATTATGAATTATGGCATTTGGAGGAATATGAATGGAACCTGACAACACTGTTAGTGAAATAAGCCAAACTCAGTTCAAGGGTCATATGTTTTTTCTCATATGTGGAAGTTAGGAAAAAATAAAAGGCTGGGGGGAGTGTCTCATGAAAATCAAAGGGAGATTAATAGAGTAGGGGAAAGAGACTGGGGGAGAGAGGAAAGGAGTGAAAGGGGCAATACGAGGGAATGATATTGGCCAAATTGTATTGTAATAGTTTGTGTGAATATGAATGTTTTAACAATGAATTCCATCATTATGTACAACTGAGATGCACCAAAGAGAAAAGCATAGAAAAAAAACTGTATCAGTTTATATTTAATAGCTTAAATTTGCTTTGGAAAACCTAAAGATAATCATATTTTCAGCAAAATAACACTAAATTTCTGACACTCATAAAACACCATAAAATCTATCTGGCTTGAGCTAGGGGACCTCTTTACCCTAAAAGGGGTCCTGTCATCTTAACAATTTCAAAAACTGAGATAGATGGGGTCCACTGTTCACTGCTCACCTCCTCATCAGACTCGAACTGCACATTCACACCGTAGGTTTCGTCAATATTGTCATCTGCAATGACAAGGGATTACAGAGAAAGCAGTGACCAATTAATGGAAAGAGGCACAGAACCAGGGTCTAAGGACACATAGGATTTAAATGATCCACGTGAGAGAGTCATGTGTGCTGCCAGCACCAAGGTAGTCTTCCACCCACTGACACTGGGTTCTACTTCTCTCTACCAGCTTATCCCATGGGCCCTGCCCAAGTCCTTGGAAGAGAACTTTACACAGTAAAATGGGTTCAGAGGAAGGCACATTGGTACGCTCCTTAATCCCCATTATTTGGGAGGCTGAGGCAGGAAGACCGAAATTTCAAGGTTGGCCTGGGCAACTTACAAAGACCTCGTTTCAAAATAAAAAATATAAAGTGCCAGGGGTGTAGCTCAGTGATAGAACATCCCTGAGTTCAAGTTCCGAACAGGAAGAAAAAAAAAAGCAGGGTATATCTCAGTGAGAAAAGGCTGGTAGAATTAAGGAATTCTTCAAAAAACACAAAATAAGAATATGGAGATTTGAGAAAATATCTTCTCTTTCTTCCTTAAAGCCAGCTTTGAATACAACCTGCCAAACCCCTCAAACAAACCAAAACAAAAACCCACACAACAGGTGATGGGAAATCACTGACATTCAGATCCTTTAACAAATGATGCTAGAAGATGCACATTTCAGGGTCAACAAAAATCAATTAGTACTATTAGGACACAAAGAGCTTAGTTACCCATATTTTGGATTTCCTTATCTCCACCATAGTCTGTGATCTTTTTGCCCAAGTTTACTAGCACATGGTATCTGGTATCATCCGTCTGACCCAGCAGCAGGTCAATCTCCTTTCGTCTTTCCTTGTCCCGCAGTTTTTCATTCTTCAGGACAGCAAGAACTTCATCAGCTGCCCCACAAAGGATATCACGTGGCTGGCAGCAAAAAAACAATCAGCGTTTGGAACAATGACATGCAAAACATCCCCAACCAGCTTAATGTGATGCCAGGAAGTGATGAGCCACGTGGTGACAAAACTGCAGTACTCCTGGCTCTAACAATTTCTATTAATATTGATAAAAATGCCACCTACAGTCAGAAGGGTTGCAAATTTAGTGGTACAATGCTTGCCTAGTATGCATGAGGCCCTGAGTTCAATCTCCACCAATGCAAAAAAAAAGGCACATAATTGAAGGAAAACTCATCTGTTTTTAAAATATTACAGAGACTAGAGATGTCGCTCAATAGTAGACACTGTGCTTAGCATGCATGAGGACCTGGATTCAATTCCCAGCATTGAGAGGAGAAAATAAAAGATTGGATAGGTCGTCTCCAGAAGCAGGACACAGCTTCCACAACAGTCTGCCTCACATTTCCAGGTGACAGAGGCACTTAGCAGTCTTCTATCTTGAAGACTAAACTTTTGGTAGTTCTTTGTCCATGCTTCCCCTAGCACCACCTCACCAGAGCCTCTAAAAGACTCATAAAAGACTCATAAAGGCCCACAATGTAATCATGCATGGGAGAGAGTTAAGAGCATACTCTGGAGAAAAAATCACGAGGAATACATGCTGACTGTGCCAAATGAAACCTCTGTGACTTAGGAAAATTACTTAATTATTCTGTGCCTCACATTTCTCTTCTGTAAAATGGAAAATGGAGTATTAATAGCACCTGTTCAAAGAGCTGGTGTGCTGTTCCACATAAACTAAGTGCTCAGTAAGTATTAGCCCATTTTGAAAACAGAAAAATCCAAAGAAAAGTTTCTTCTGGTGTCTTCCAGATGTGACACTCTCCCTTTCCAAACATATGGCCTCACCCTCTGACTGCTTTACCTGGTCCCCAAGAGCAGCCTGGATGAAGCTGAGTAGCACCTCATAGGTCTCTCGGGTCTCCTTAGTTTTGGGCTTATAGATGATGCCCACCATCTCATCTATGCCCTCTGACAGCAAAGTATAACCCTTCATCTTGTTGATGTCATGTCGGTCCTCATCACGTTTTCTTCGCCTGATGGATACATGATATGAAGAGGAAGAGAAGACCTTTCCCAACCCTAGGCATCAAGCCCACCCTCCTCTCCTGCTCAGTCTCATGGCTGAGCAGGAACGTGTACTCCAGCAAATGATTCCAACTTGTCCTTAATCATTTATGGCAGCATTTATTTGTGAGACATAGTGACAAAGGAAATCCTGCCATCCTCTCACTAGATGAACAAAATGGTATAGGATAGGCTCCCCATTAATTTAAGATTATATAATGGATTTTTACTAGTTTTTCATTTCTCAGATACATTACCTTTCTCTAGCCAAGGAAACGACCTTCAATAACAATCTACTTCTAACCAACTCCCCAAAAAGTATAACAAAACTAAAACTTTTATACTATGGATGGTTGACTTAGTTTATATCCAAAAAAATAAGCAGGGAATAAACAACAGTAGAAAAAAAGAAAGAAGCAGTGGTAGGAAGTTAGTAATGAGGGAAAGAAAAAAGAATTACTGAGACAAGGGAGTAGCAAGGGTCTTGAAAACCTGGAAGAAAATCAAAATGTTCCTGGATCAAAAACTCTTATGTTCAAATAAGTTATTTTCCAGTTTACTTGCACTTAAGACCAAAGAATCTTTAAAACTCTCAGGTTCCAACAAACTTTACTTAAATTTCCGTAGTATGCTTTAAGACTACTGATGTCTAACCTTCCTTCACACATTGCAGCAAAAATGTTGCTCAACTGGTAAAGGAATCATTGAAGAAAAACTAGTATCCCTTTGGCTACATACTTGGCTCTTCTTTCCTCCTGCATCTGCGGTTTGGTCCGCTGAGCCTTATCTCCCATCCGGGTGCCCTCCAGCTTCCCAACCAGGGACAGCACCTCTCCTGTGGGTTCATCCCGGCGGGTTCGGTCAATGAGAGAGCGGTCGGCTTGGAGCACAAGATTTGAGTTCTGAAAAGATTATACATTACCAAAATATCGACATGAGTAAATCACAACTGATGAAAGAATCACAGCAACTAAGTTCTAATAATCATTCGCTGGAATTTAAAACAGTTTTCTGTAAAAAGAAACAGCATCATATCATGATGTGCCTGAGCCTACAGCTGAGTCCTATGTCCTGTATCGTCAGTTGACAATCCCTGCTCCTAACAGTGCCCACCTGAGAAAAGTGTTGAGCGGTATGGGAGGAACACACGGAAGGGGGCGGATTTAGAGCTCAGAACTGGAAAAACCCTCCTTAGAGAGCTTTGAACCTATCCCACCAGCCCCCACTGGGATTAACCTAAGCGACGGCCAGATCCGATTTCCCCATTCAGGAGGGCTTTCAAGGCCCTCCTGAATGCCTTCAGACTGAAACCCCCTTCCACAGTCTCTCGCTCCCCAACTGCACTCGATCGCCCGGAGTCCTCCCCCGAGATCCCACGCACCGCCTTGTACTCGTACTGCAGGCTTCGGGCGGTCACATCCGCCATGGCGGCGGCTGCTCGGGAACCTCACGGCACCGCTCTTCACCGCACGCTGCGAACCGCCGCTGCGAACAACCACTCCAAAACGCTCCCGGGGGGATGCAACGAACGCAGGAGAAACGCACTGGACAGAGAAGGGAGACGGACTCCCTTCCGCTTCCGGGTCAGGAGCTGGAAGGGAGTGCTTCCGGCGACCGCGCGCCGCCTTCCAATGGTCCTCCGGCGGGGTAGACGGGGCTTGCGCACTCCGGTTCCCGGTCCCGGGACACGGCTTACCCTAGATTCCGGTTCCGGACACCTGCTGGGGCCTGGGACCCGGGACCTTAAGTTGTAATCAGAGAGCCTTTCTCTGCCGCTGCTCTCCCGGACCGTGGCACTGACCTGCGAGGGAGGCAGGCAAGGAGGGCTAATTAGCGCCATTTCTTGAAAAAGAGAGCAATTGAACTCGTGTGTGCGTGTTTGGGTTTTCTTCTGTGTCGAGCAGTTGATGGAAAATTCTCCCTAAACCCACGTCCGCATGACCCTCGTTCTCCGCCAGCCGAATGAACAGGCGTGAGGCGCCCGAGGAGCCGTGGTGAAGGTGGCTGCCCTCCTGGCAGGGCCAAATCCTCAAGCACAGTGACTTTAATTTCCTCCGCAACTAAAACCCCCTCCCTATTCCACCACATCCCTTGTCCATTCACCGTTTCTCTCCAGCGGGATTGGCAATTTGCAGCTGAATAATGGCTCTCCTGAGGAGAGAATGAATATGAGGGTGAGCTTTGAGCCTTAAGAATCCGTCCACATGGGCTGGGTTTGTGGCTCAGTGGTAGAGTGCTTGCCTAGCGTGTGAGGCACTGGGTTCGATTCTCAGCACCACATAAAAATAAATAAAAGGTATTGTGTCCATCTACAACTAAAAATAATTTAAAAAAAAAAAAAAAAAAGAATCCGTCCACAGCGAGTCTCCTCCATCAAATTTCACCTGTGCTGTTATTTTGTTTGGATTGGCTGTTGTTGTTGGCTTCTTGTTTAAAATTTCGGATGATTCACACAAAAATCTGTATATTTCCCTCATCAGTTGAGAAGTCAGGAAACTGGCTATAGGAGACCTCCGTGCCTGCATGGCTTACCTGCCCAGAGCTAATCCGCAGCTGCCGAAGTCAGAAGACACACATGCTCCTCCCTCTGCACCTGTCCTCACATGTCTGCCCACCCCCTGCTAGCTCTTAGGAGCCTATCCCTATAGGCCTGGAGTTTGCTACCCTGTCCCATGTTTTTTTCTTTTTAAATCTAAGCCTTCCAAGGGACAGTCGGATAAGCCTTGTAGCTTGAGACAATAAAAACTTCCACATAGGACTGTTGTGATTAAATATGGTAGGATGTTTGAAAATACCTAAGGAAGTGTGTGATTCAAGGTGGTGGCTCCCTGAAGGTTATTTGAATCCACATCCTTAAGGCTGATTTGTACTCTGTCCATGCTGACACAAAAGGATTGGAAAACTGGACCCGTTTGTACATGCCTATATCCCAGTGACTCAGGAGGCTGAGGCAGAAGGATTGCAAGTCTAAGGCCAACCTCAACAAGCTTGCAAACCCTGTCTCAAAATTAAAAATAAAAAGGCTGGGATGTAGCTCAGTGGTGGAATGCCCCTGGATTCAATCCCCAGTCCAAAAATTAAACATTAAGTGAAAGGAACAAGTCACAAAAGACAACATAGGAAAGTAGGAAAGAGAGAAAAGAGATTAATGGTTGCCTAGACGGGAGGTGAGGAAGAGAGACTGATAATGGGAACAAATTTCTTATTGGAGGGATGAAAATGTTCTTGGATTGTTTTATGGTGCCAGGAAATTGAACCCAAATATGTCCCATATGATGTTGGTGATTGGTGCACAATTCTGAATATAGATGAAAAAACATTGAACATTACATTTTTAAGTGAAAGACTCTTATGATCTCTAAGTTATATCTCAGTAAAGGGTTTTTTGTTGTTGTTGGGTTTTGTTTTGTTTTATTGTGGTATTGGGGATCAAACACAGGAGTGTTTTACAAATGAACTATGTTCTCAGCCCTTTTTTTCAAATTTTGAGACAAGGTCTCACTAAGTTGCCAAGGCTGGCCTTGACCTTGAAATCCTTCACCCTCCACCTCCAGGGTAGCTGGGATTATAGGTGTGCACCACCACACCTGGTTTAAACAATTTTTAAGAGGATTGATCTCAGGAAGCTGAGGGACTGGTGGCACTCTGGTAGACCAAGATCCCTGGAGTGACTTCAGTTACCAAGACGGATTGAGAGTAAGGACTATGAGCTTCTTTTAGGTCTATGTGTTCTCCATTGTGCTGCCTCTTCCTAAAGAAGATCTTCAGAATTCTCTGCTCCTCAACGTGGGCCTGAACAATTTGCTCAGACATCTGCCTGGGCCCTGCATTTCTGTACCTTAAGACTTGCCACTTCATTTAGTTACCTCTCAAATATATGTGCACTAAATTCTCAAGATCTTGGAAAGTTAGAGCCTTGCAGAAGTAAAACACAGATAACTGCAATAAGAAGTAGGATACAGTAGGGTGTAGCTCAGAGGCAGAGCTTTTGCTTAGTATGCCTGAGGCCCTGTCTTAGATCCCCAGCACCCCCACACACACACACACACACTCACTCAAAAGCAGGATGTGGTCAGTGCCACAGGGAGAGATCAGAGAAATCACTTCTGCCTTAGGAGACTGGGTGAGGCATGGTGGTTGTGACATAAAATCTGGCTGGATTTCAGTAGAAGTTGAAGGTGGGAGGTTTCAAAGGGATACAGAAAAAATCAAAAGCATGAAGGTGGAAAGCCAGAGGCATGTTTCAGGAACTGGGAAGAGCTGGGTTCAGCTCTCTGCAGGGCAAATGTCAGGAATGGAACAAAGCCAAGAGAGAGTCTGTGATCTCTTTATTGAAGAAAGAATGCCATCGTGAAGAGTTTGTACTTTATTCAGGAGATAATTGGAAGCCATAGTTTTCTCTTTGGGAAGAATTTTGGTGTTTTACAGCTTCTCGGCATGTATCTGATTAGAGGAACTAACATTTAGATAAAACAAAATCTTAGAGTATTTTTTCATGATTAGTTCATGTTATTTATTTATTTATTATTCATTTGGTATTGGGGAGTGAAACCAGTGTGCTTTACCACTGAGCTACATCCCCAGCTCTTTTTATATTTTATTTAGAGACAGGGTCTCACTGAGTTGCTTAGGGCCTCGCTAAGTTGCTGAGGCTGGCTTTGAACTTGTGATCTTCCTGCCTCAGCCTCCTGAGCTGCTAGAACTAAGGTGTGCCATCTTCCTGTTTGTTGCACCAGTAAGTCAGGCAACACTTGCCACAATAATTCTGTCAAAGTCACTGGCCATAAAAACTCCAGCACCATGTTCATCGGGGTACTCTCAGCGAAGGCAACAGATTTTGCCATTTTCACTATTTCAGGACAACCAACTTAAACCTTCTTTATCTTATGCTGTTCTTCTTGGGAGATGGTGTAAGACTTCTTCCTTTTCTTAGCACCACCACAAAGCCTTAGCACAAGATGAAAGGTGAACTCCTTCTGAATGTCGTAGTCAGACAAAGTTCATCCATTTCCCTATTGCTTACCAGCAGACATCAGTTTCTGCTTATCAGGAGGAAATCCTTCCTTAACCTGGAATCTTGGCCTTTACATTTTCTATAGTATTCAAGGGTTTAACCTTGAGCATGATAATCTTCCTCGCAAGAGTTTTTTGGAAAATCTGTATCTCGTCAGTGCTTCCACTGCAGATGTTGGATCAGAAGGAAAACTTTAGAGAATTTTACATGTGACAAACATTTGCGGAGTTTCCCTTAGCATATTTTATGCTCTGTAGCACTGACTGCATTCTGCTTTTTAAAAAAAATTTTGAAGCTGGGCATGGTGGCGCACGCCTGTAATCCAAGCAACTTGGGAGGCTGAGTCAGGAGGATCACGAGTTCAAAGCCAGCCTCAGCAACTTAGCGAGGCCCTCAGCAACTCAGTGAGACCCTGTCTCTAAATAAAATACAAAATAGGGCTGGGGATGTGGCTCAGTGGCCGAGTGTCCCTGAGTTCAATATCTGGTTCCAAAAAAATTAAAAAATAAATTAAAAAAAAATTTTGAGACTGGCACTATGACACCCAAGTTGGCCTCAGAATTGAGATACTCCTGCCTCAACCTCCCAAGAAGCTGGCATTACAGGTATGGGATACCGTGCCCAGCTTGCATTCTGCTTTACAATTGCAGTTATTTAGATGTTTTATTGTCCTGCAAGACTATAACTTCTCAAGGATCCTAATTGCATCTTGTTTTTCTCTGAGTCCTTAAAAATACTTTAGTGTACATATAAATATTATGGAGTTTAGTGTACATATAAATACTTAAGTAGTAACTGAATGAAGTGACACGGTTCAAGGTACATAATTTTGTTTAATTCCTATAGAGCCCTATGAAATATACTGATGTTTCCCATTTTACCAGCAAAGAAACCAAGGTTCCAAGAAGTGATATGACATCTGCCTCAAAGTCTCCTTCTCATTCCAGACCCTCTCTATGTACAGGGACTTTCTCACAGAGCTGAACTTGGGGAAGGGTACTAGGTAAAATGGGTGGTGGGGGAGTAGCAGGACCAGGGACAGAGTACAGTTGGAAAGCTAGGGCAGGTAGAACAAGAGGTTTTGTGTGCCTGATGGAGGTTACGTGAACAGTAGTTATGGAATGCTAGAAACCTAGTAAAACTATGTTGTTGGTTGTCTTTGGCATTTCCAGGAAGCCCTGAAGTTGCCTGAGGTCTTGGGGCTGGGAAGACAAGGTGCTGGGTTCCCCAAAAGCCTAGTATGTCTTTGTAATTTGCATATTGGACAGTGAACGGCCTTCTGATCTAGGATAGAATATAATTCTCACAGGGTAGGACTGAAGTTAAACCAAATGATTCTAGTGAGTATGATTTGGTTTCTTAAATGGAAAAGGGACCCCATTAATGGTAGTTCTTTATTTGCCCTGGACATTAGTTGATCCAGTAATGCACATTTTAAACACTTTTATTAATTAATTTTTATTTAGCAAATTTTATTTTTCCCCTGTGTTCCAGGCACTGTAATAGGTTCCAGGACTGCAATAGTAAACGTGACAGATATAGCCAGGTACAGTGGCACATGCCTGTAATCCCAGCAACTTGGGAGGCTGAGGCAGGAGGATCTCAAGTTTGAGGCCAGCCTGGGAAACTTAGCAAGATCCTGTCTCAAAATTTAAAAAGAGGCAGGGCTGGATGTGTAGCTCAGTAGCACAGTGCCCCTAGATTCAATCCCCAGTACTACAAAAGATACAGATGCATATAGATATATATGTCCCTCTATGTAAGACTTAACTATGTAATGGCAAAATTGATTTTCTAATTAATTCATCTGGTACAGTTTCTAAATGGACTTATTCCCCTCCAGGTCTGCATCTTAGAGGGTAATGCTCTTTGTTTCAACCAAGAGGCAACTTGATGTAGTGATAAAAGGTGTAGCTGGGCATGGTGCATGCCTATAATCCTAGCAGCTCAGGATGCTGAGGCAGGAGGATTACAAATTCAAAGCCAGCCTCAGCAAAAGCAAGGCACTAAAGCAACTCAGTGACACCCTGTCTCTAAATGCAATACAAAATAGGGCTGGGGATGTGGCTCAGTGACTGAGTGCCCCTGAGTTCAATCCCTGGTACCCACCCCCCCGCAACAAAAGTGTGGACTCTTGTGGCAGACTGCCTGAGGTCGAATCCCAGCTTCACCCCTTTTGAGTTGTGTAAACCTAGATAAGTTCTCAGCTCCTCTGTGCCTAACCAAGATAGTTTTCTCTACTCAGTAGGGTTGCCTGGCACCCAGAACTATGCTAGGAAGTAGTGAGTGTAAGGTATTGTCCTACAGTGCTGCATTTCTCAAAAGCATTTCTGAAACCTTCTGTGTTTGCAGGAAGTGTCTGATTCACTAAGGAAACATGCCCCTTTGTTGTATCCATCCTCTCTCACATGGGCTTACCCAACCTCATGGCCCTTGCACCCAGCAAGTTTGTTCTGGGTGACTGTCAGCAGTTCCCCAACTCCAAACCACATGCTGAAGACAGGTCACAGCACCAGGTATATTCAATAGCATCACTATAGATCGGGTCACTCTTCCCAGAATGCTCTGAGCTGTGGCTGCATTCTTAGACAAAGTACCATTACCTTATCAGGCAACTGATTTTCAGTGACCAAGAACTAATTTTGGTGAGCTGGTTGCCATATACTTGGTTGTCTTTTGTTTGTTTGTTTGTTTGTTTTTGGTAACAGGGATTGAACCCAGGGTTCTGAGCCACATCCCCAGCCCTTTATATTTCATTTGGAGACAGGATCTCACTAAGTTGCTGAGGGCCTCGCTAAGTTGCTGAGGCTGGCTTTGAACTTGTGATCCTCCTGCCTCAGCCTCCTGAGCTACTAGGATAACAGGAGTATGCCACCATACCTGATATACTTGTTTGAAAAGAGATAAAGGTAGACTCCTTAGGAGGGCAGTCATTGTCAAAGGTGGTTAACACTGGTTCCAGGATGAATCCAACTGTAGCTTGGCAGTAGGTGACTGAGTTGTGGGAACTGGCTTCTGCCACCAATGTGGACAGCCTTTTGTGATAAGCTGAATCTCCCATGTATACCAGGCAAATTCTCCTTAGGCTTCCACTCCCCCATTCCATTTCCTCTAATTTCTCTTTCAGAGTGGAGCCTGAAAAAAAAAAAACATGTCATTATTGTTTGCATGTATGAATACGTAACAACAAATCCCACCATTATGTACAACTATAATGCACGAATAAAAAATGTGGAAAAAACAAACAGATCATGCCTGTAGTGTACTTCTTTTGGTACTGGGAATTGAACTCAAGGGCACTTAACCACTGAGCCATATCCCCAGCCCTTATTTATTTATTTTTAAATTTTTTTTAGTTGTCAATGGACCTTTATTTTATTTATATGAAGTGCCAAGAATTGAACCCAGTGCCTCACACATGCTAGGCAAGTACTCTGCTGCTGAGCCACAACCCCTGCCCCCCTTTAATGTTTTGAGACAGGGTCTTACTAAGTTACTTAGGGCCTCCTTAAGTTGCTTGAGGCTGGCTTTGAACTTGGCGAGCCTCCTGCCTCAGCCTCCTGAGCTGCTGGGATTACAAGGCCTGTGCCACTGTGCCTGGCTTTAGTATATACTTTATTGAACTTCCTCTTTGGGCTGTAATTTTCTTTCATCTTGGTAACTTTAAGTCCCTGCCTATTAATCTCTCCCAGCCTCAGACTGTGGTTTGGAATGATATCTAAGTCCCAAGTCCTAATTTTTTTTCCTTGAGGCCCCACAGCCTTCCCAACTGTGTAACCAAGAACCAGTCTCCATCCCACTGCAGTTCTGGGGATCAAGCCCAGGGCCTCATGCTTGCTAGGTGAGTGCTCTACCACTGAGCTATAACCCCAGCCCCCCAACTTTTTTTTCTTTTTTTTGGTACTAGAAATTGAACTCAGAGGCACTCGACCACTGAGCCACATCCCCCGCCCTATTGTGTTTTCTATTTAGAAACCGGGTCTCACTGAGTTGCTTAGCACCTCACTTTTGCTGAATGAAGCTGGCTTTGAACTTCCAATCCTCCTGCTTCGACCTCCAACCTGCTGGGATTACAGGTGTGCACCACCATGCCTGGCAGCCCCCAAATTTTTAAATAAGCTGGTAAGCATAAAGCAGTGCTCCCTATGCACTCAGGACTGTGCGATCATCAAACGTCAGCTCTTCTTAGAGGCAGACGCAGGCAACTGAGGGCAGGCTTAGTGAAGGCATGGACAGCTACTTCCGGCCAGAGTCCAGCTCAGGAGGAACAATCTTAGAGCTTCCTGTGTTGTCCTCAGTTCTTCACCCGAAGTTGCCTCTCATGATGGACCTCAGCACTCTCCTGACAAGTGACAAGCCAGCATGTGGTTCAGCCTCAGCCAGTACTGCAGCATGGGAGTCATTAATATTTTGTTGTATTTTACCCTATTATTAAATACATGGAAATTTCTCCAAATGTAAATTGCTGACAGTAGTGATAAAAAGCAAATGTTTCATGACTTACTACAGTTGGATGCCAACAGGTGGGCCAAAGTGGCAAGTCTTTTTCCATAACTGGTTAAGAGTTCACTGGACTTGAGCCAATGAATTATGTGTTCAATTGGAAAATAAAAGAATGTGGACAAATGATTTGGAAGTGTCACTGAAGGAAATATCAAAAGGCAAGATGTTATTAGATATTACATACATATTTTTAAGGCCTGGAAAAGGGGATCCCTTCTTCCTTATAACATTGAAGTTATTACTCAACGAGTACACATTCACCTTTTGCACACATTAAGGAGTGTGTTAAGAACTGCCTCAGCCGGGCACAACAGTGTATGTCTGTAATCCCAGTGGCTTGGGAGGCTGAGGCAGGAGGATCGCCATGTTCAAAGCCAGCCTCAGCAATTTAGCAAGGTTCTGAGCACCTCAGTGAGATCCTGTTTCTAAATAAAATACAGATAAAGGGCTGGTGATGTTGCTCAGTGGTTAAGAGCCCCTGGGTTCAGTACCTGGTACCAAAAAAAAAAAAAAAAGAACTGCCTCAATTTCATTAATAATCAACATTAACATCAATTAATCATTAATGAGCTAAGAACTGCCTTAATCATGACCACTCTATTGCTGATGTAATAACTGGCATTGTTGAGTGTATTATGTGCTGGGTGTTCATCTCATTTCATCTCCATAACCACCCTGGGGTAGGTGTTGAAAGTGGCAACCTGCCACAGCCCGGGGCATCCCTGCCTGCATCTTCTTATCTTGGGGGTGCTGAGCATGCAAGGCCCTTACTACTCTTTATGAGGCTTTTTCTCAGAATTGTGTTTGTAGTAAGAAACCTTGAGGTATGAGGTAATGTCTCCTTCCAGGACAAAGAAAAGAACAGGCATGAAAGAGGTTGTTTTCCCAAGATCAGAATTCCGTGTCTGCACTGCAAACCATTCCGAGCACTGCCTCCATCTGGGCCCCTCTGTGCTACCCCTGTGAGTCTTGGGAGAACAAGGAGAATTGGATAAACTGGGTGCTTGTGCCCTGAGTAAGGCAACCTTTTGTCTCTGACTGGGAGTCTCATGTATCTGGCCAGCATCCATGAAACAGTAAGAAGCTTGTAAGTAGGGTCACATTCCAGACTTCCGCAGTTTGGATGGAAAGGATTCAATGTTGTCATGACAATGGTGCAGCAAGCCTTGCAGTCACAGTCAAAGGGCAATCTGAATGTGGCTTCTGAATCAATGGGTCCCTGAAACTAACTGTGTCAGCAGAGGACATGGAGCTTCAACTGGACCAAGAGTGAAAGTGAATGTAGGGCTTGGGGCAGCAGCTCAATGGTAGAGCGCTTGCCTGGCATGCCATCCCCAGCACCACTGGCACATAAAATTTGAAAAGAAACACAAAGCCTTGTTTACTGGGAGAGGGCTACTGTCCTTCCTCACGCAACTGATTCTTCCCTCTTTGCTTCCCCAACCTTGATGCTTTTAAAGCTGAGCATGTTGGGGGACTATGGGGAATGGGTTCTGCTACAGGAACCCTAGTCACCATTCTCCCTAGTCCTGTGGCAGGAAGTGGTGATGAATACAGCCAGGCGCAGAACAGCCTGAGATGACAGACACTGAATCCCTCAAGGGCAGTGTCAGGACTGGCTGTGGCCGGAAGGATTCCACTTGCTGGATGAGCATGAGGTCAAACCCAAGCAGGCAGGCAGGCAGGCAAACAGCAGATAAAAAAGCAAAACAAAGAGGAAATCCAACAGCAGTAACAAGAGGGGCTGCCATCTTGGTAGAGGCAGAGACTAGAGCCCTTGCTGGTAAATGGACAGACAGACAGATATATACTGAGCAAATTCTCCACAACCCTGTCCCCCATCAATAACTCAAGGTTCCAAATTTTAAATGATTTCTGTGTAAACAAGTCCAAATTAATCAGCTTTACCCCTAGGGAACTGGCCACTGAAGCACTTCAATAAGGTTAAATTCTACTATGCACCAAAAGGTCTGCCTGCCTGTGACCTTGTTTCTCTTTTGTCTCCTAGTTCCTTTGTCTTTCCTCCATCCTTTCTGTCTGCCTCTCCTCTGTTCATTCATTCATCCATCCATCCATTTATTGTGGTACTGGGAATTGAACACAGGGACACTGTGCCACATAGGTACATCCCCAGCCCTTTTTATTTTTTTCTTTTGAGACAGGGTCTCTCTAAGTTAACTATGAAGGCCTTGAACTTGCAATCCTCCTGCCTCTGCCTCCTGGGATCACAGGCGTGCACCATCACATCTGGCCTTTAGCTCTCCTCTTTGGATGGGTATAATATAAAACTAAAATACAGACTTTTATTAGTCCCAGGGTTTTTGAGTCAAGTTTTCATTTCCAAACTTATCAAGGCCCCTGGGCTCAATCCCTGGTACAAAAAACAAAACAAAACAAAACTAAATTAGTTTACACACATAAAACACCTACCAGGGTGATTATTGTTATTGCTATATCTTGAAATGTAATTTTCCCCTGTAACTCAGGACCCTTGGCCAAACAAAGCTTCTCTACCCAACCCAATCCTTATCCTAGAACATTCCTAGCTTTTGGGGAATAACCCTTGGGAAAACCAACAGGATAGGAAGCAATACCAGTGTGGAAAAAAAAAATAGTACAAGCCAATGCCAATTACTCCGTTCTCCCTCCCTTCACCAGAGGTAAGCACTTCGCTGACTTTTAGCCTGCCTCTTTCATTTCTCAAGAGTTTTGCTATTGCCTGGCGTGGTGGCGCATGCCTGTAATCCAAGCAACTTGGGAGGCTGAGTCAGGAGGATCGCGAGTTCAAGGCCAGCCTCAGCAACTTAGCGAGGCCCTAAGCAACTCGGCGAGACCCTGTCTCTAAATAAAATACAAAATAGGGCTGGGGATGTGGCTCAGTGACCGAGTGTCCCTGAGTTCAATCCCTGGTTCCAAAAAAAAAAAAGAGTTTTGCTATTTGTCTGATCTCTTGCTCAGTTTTGAAAAAATGAGCGTCATGCAAAACCCAGCTGTACCAAGAAAGACCAATATGTCCCCATTAGACCCAGGGTCCAAAAGAAGAGAAGACAAGGAGAGTCTGCATGAGAGGCTGGCCTCAGCTTTCCTGATTCCGTGGGGACCACTCCAGGCTGTGAGAGGGTGAGGCCACAAAGGGATTCCTGAATGTAGGTCATGGCAGTCCAGCCTTGGTGGGGTTGTGGAACAGACCAGTACATCTGTTTAAGAGGAGGCACATGGGGCTGGCGCTGTGACCCACACCTATAATACCAGTGACTCAGGAGGCTGAGGCAGGAGGATCTCAGTCTCAGCAACTTACTCCGTAATTGTTCAACTGTTTGGCTGAGTATAAATTCCAGACTAGAAACCATTTTCCTTCACAATTTTGAAGGTACTGCTCCTTCGTCTTCTTGCTTCCAGCACTGTGTTGAGCACTTTGGTGTCATTTTTCCTGACCCTGTGTATGTAATCTTTATTTTTTTTTTCTAGAAGCTTGTAGAATCCTCACTGTGAAATTTTGTCTTCACTGTTGTGAAATTTTGTGATGAAGTGCCTTGGTATTATGGTTTGGATCTTAAACGTACCCCAAAAGCTCATGTGCTGAAGGCTTGGCCCCCAGTGATTGGTCCCCAGTGATCAGGACCTGCCTGATCAAGAATGAAGACCTTGATGGATTCATAGCCTTGTGGGCTACTGGGAGGTGGTGTAAACTTTAGGAGGTGGGGTTGAGCTAGAAGAAATTAGTCATAGGTCACTGGGGGCATGTCCAGGAAGAGGGTGTTTTGTCATCCCTCCCCCAGCTGTGTTTCTGCCCTTGCCTCTGGATCACCAGAAGCTAGGCAACTTGACTTCACCACCACCCCTGCCATGATGCTTTTCCTCACTACAGGCCCAGAAACATGAAGCCAAGTGACCATGGACTAGAGCCCCTGAGGCAGTGAACCAAAACAAATCTTTTCTCCTTTAGGTTGAGTTTTCTCAGGTATTTTGTCACAGTGACCAAAGCTGACTAACACATTTGATATGGACTTACTTTCAACCATGTGCTATGCATTCAGGTTTAATCTGAAAATTCATGTCTTTCACTTATGGGATACTTTTATTATGGGAAATCTTGTCAAAGATTTAATTTTCTGTTGTTTCTGGGACTACAAATGATAATGTTAGAATGAATAGATTGATTCTCACAATTTTTCTCTACTTTTTGCAGCTCTTTACATTTTTCCTGTAATTTTGGGAAATGTCCTCAATTTTATCTTTCACTTTCTCTATGGAGTTTTTCATGTCTACTGTGAAGTTTTTTAATTTCCAAGAACTCTTTATGATCTCTCATTTCATTTGGTCCAAATATGTCCTATATGGTGTGCTGTTAGCTTTCTGTCACTACGACAAAATGCCTGAGGATAATCAACTTATAAGAGGAAAGTTTCAGTTCATATTGATTGTTCCCATTGCTCTGGGCCCATGGTGAGACTGTATGTTATGACAGGAGCTCATCTTATAGTATCCAGTAAGCAAAGAGAGAGAGGAAGCGGCCAGGGTCCCAACTTTTAAGGGCACACCTCCAAAGACCTAATTTCTTTCAATGAGACTCCACCTCTTAAACCTTCCACCACTGCCCATGGGCTGGGGACCAAGTCTTTAACATCTAGGTCTTGGCAGGGCATTCAGATCCAAACTATGGCATATATTTATAAAAATCATTCATAAAAATATTTGTTGAATGAACAAGTGATTGGGACAGACACTTGTTAGAATTGCTCATCTTTCAAATCCTCCCACGGTAGAAGTGGTACATTTGAGAGACACTGTTAATTGTGTTTCTAAAGAAATATGAGCAGTTAGCCAGGCATGGTGGTGCATGCCTGAAATTGCAGCTACTTGAGAGACTGAGGTAGGAGAACTGCAAGTTTGAGGTCAGCTCAGTAAGTTAGTGAGACCCTGACTCAAAATAAAAATTGAAAGGGACTGGGGATGTAACTTAGTGTTAGAGCACCCCTGGGTTCAATCCTCAGTACCAAAAAAAAAAAATATGTATATAATATGAGAGATAGGTAGTATGTGTTGATATGCTATTCAGATTTCTTAAGCAACAGTGGTACATTTTATGTACAGGTAACATCTGTATTAATTTTCCACCCACACGGCATTGAAAACAAGTCAGTGATTTTTTAATTTTCCCTTTATGTTCACAAGCAGGGACAACATAAAAGTCTGTGTCCACATAAGTCTTGGTTGCATAGCAGACTTCACAAAATGTCACCAGAGCAGGATAAATTTTTGAGCTTGTGATAATAAGAAACTGGTTTGTTGAAATCTTTTCTTTTTTCCCTTTGGTGGGGGGTCCTGGGGATTGAACTCAGGGGCATGTGACCACTGAGCCACATCTCCAGCCCTATTTTGTATTTTATTTAGAGATAGGGTCTCACTGAGTTCCTTAGTGCCTTGCCTTTGCTGAGGCTGGCTTTGAACTCGTGATCCTCCTGCCTCAGCCTCCCAAGTCGCTGGGTTTACAGGCATGCACCACCGCGCCCGAGTCAGTACCAACTTTTTTTTTTTTTTGGAACCGGGTATTGAACTCAGGGTCACTCGGCCACTGAGTCACATCCCCAGCCCTATTACGTATTTTATTTAGAGACAGGGTCTCACTGAGTTGCTTAGGGCCTCGCTAAATTGCTGAGGCTGGCTTTGAACTCCCAATCCTCCTGCCTCAGCCTCCCGAGTCGCTGGGATTACAGGCGTGCGCCACTGCACCCAGCCCCAAATTTTTAAAAAAGTGATTTATAACATGATAAAGAGAGCTTCGATGTGACCGCGCCCAGTACCGACTGGAGGGTGGCACCCCTAGGAACGTCCGCGAACTTTCCAACTGTGCAAAAGTACTCTGCAATCCGCGCAGAATGGATCCTGGTTTACACCTTCACGCACCCGCTCACCCCTTGGGAGAGGTCCCGAGCGTATTGCAACCCGATCCGGGTCATTGCGAACCCCCAACTCGCGGGTGATGACTGACTTGTCCCAGAGGGGTGGGGGCGGTCCCGCCGACGAGCGCCGGCAGGTGGCGCGAAAAGCGGGAGGGAGGGTGGAGGCGGTCCGGGGCTGCGGGCACAGAGATGGATCTGGGGAGAAGGGAAGTGACTTGTGGGCCCAGAAAGCTAGGGCGGAGGAGCCCTTCCCCTCCGCCGGGAACCGCTAGACCGGCACGAAGTCTCTGCGGTCCCGGGTTAAACATGCCATCGAGAGGGCTCCTGTTTCTTTAGAAAACGCGTTTTGTGCTACGGTCAGCAAAGTCGCGCGAGGACCCTGGGTACCCAGTGCATCCATAAGGACCCTAAATGTTTTTGTATGTGGAAAGAGGACCTACTGAGTGTTAAGCAGAAAGTTAAAAAAAAAAAAAAAAAAGACTAAAAACTTAAAAAGTCACTTGCAATCAATCCCTCCATCCTCAGAACATCATTTAAACATTTTAGGATCCACCCTTCAAAGCTTTTTTTCCTAGGCATATAACGCGCCCGCGCACACACGCATATAACACACAGAGATGAAGCCATAGTCTTTGGAAACTTGCTTGCTTTCACGCCACAGGCTATGGTCTATTTTCTACATTAATAAATGTAGATGTACATTTCACAGTGACCTCCTTGCATCTTGTCTGTCTGCCCTGCAGGTCACCCTCTTTCCCTCTTCTCGATGCTCTGTGCCTTAGGGCAGGAATTCTGCGTGGAGTGGTTCCCTCCTTCTCTGGCTTCCGGCTGGTTTTGACTAGAGAGAGGCTCAGTAGGAGGTAGGAGGGGGCTCACTGAGTTGCTTAGGGCCTGGCTAAATCGCTGTGGCTGCCTGAATTTGTGATCCTTCTGCCTCAGCCTCCCGCCCGAGCTGCTGAGATTATAGGCGTGCTCCATTGCGCCTGCTGCAAATTCTTTCATTAAATTCTTCTGAACTCGGGTGTTCCAAAGGGCACATTTCTGGAAATATGGCACAAACCACATCTAGAAGTTTTCCTCAAATTTCTAGTATGCATTTTTATAATGTGTGTGTTTTGCAAAACCTAAACTTTAAAAATAAATTTCTGGTCTGGTGTGATGGGCCATACCGGTAATCTCAGTGGCTCTGGAGGCTGGATCACAAGTTGAATGCTAGCCTCAGCAACCTAGCAGCTTAAGCATCTTAAGGAGACCCTGCCTCAAAATAAAATATAAAAAGGGCTGGGGATGTGGCTCAGTGGTTAAGCACCCCTGGATTTAATCCCCAGTACTAAAATAAAAATAAAAACAATTGTCCAGGAGAAATGTATACATTTTGATTTTTTTAAAATTTATTTTTTATTTAATTTTGATTCATTGAACACAAATGGAGTACAGCTATTGTTTTTCTGGTTGTACACAAAGTAGAGTCACACCATCTGTGCATTCATACATGTACACAGGGCAATGATGTCTGTCACACATTGTTATTATTCTTACCGCCCCCCAACCCCGACCCCACCCCTCCCTTCCCTCTATGCTCTCTATCCTTCCTCCATTCTTGCCACTCCCCACCCCACCCCTGCATTATGTATCATCATTCACTTATCAGAGAGACCATTCAGCCTTTGGATTTTTGGGATTGGCTAATCTCACTTAGCATACATTTTGATATTTAAAAAGCCAGTGTCAGCTAACTTTTCATATAAATGGTCAGAGAGTGAATGCTTTGGTGTTTATAAGTCTGGGAGAGGAATGGGGTGACTCCTTTCCTCATTAAAGTTCAACAGCCAACTCCCCTATAACAAAAGACAGGTTAACAAGAGAAAACCATAAATTTACTTATTTAATCTTAGTTTTATGAGCTGTGTTAGTCTGAGAATAAAGATCCAAAGACATCGGGGAAAATGTCTACTTTGTGCCTAAGTTCAAAGAAGCAGGGAGAGAGGTGTAGAAATGACATTCAACAAGAAGGATATAATCTGATCATAACCAACCAGGTGGGGAAACCTGGCAAAGCCTGTCTGTTCAGATTCTTCTTGGCCTCTCAGTGGGAGACCTGCTGTTGGACAAAGGGAGGGGAGAGAATTTCCTTATGGCCAGCTTGAGACAGAAAGACTAAGGAAAGTTAAGGAAGTCTGTGCTTACATAGGTTAGGCTGAGAGGTGACTTAATTTCATGAGCCTGTCAGTTTGGGCCTGTCTTGTCACTGGGAAAGGATGTATTTGAGATCTGTTCTCAGTGGGCAAGATGGGGGGCCTGGGGTCAGCAGTCAGTATCTGGGAAAGGATTCATTTGGGGAAGGATCAGTGCTGAGGCCTCTTCCCAGAGACTGTCATTCCAGACTTGATGGACATTTCCTCCCTAGGGCCTGTCTTGTCATTGGGAAAGGATGTATTGGGAAAGGATCAACGTTATCAATGTGTTGCCTTCTTCCTCATGCCCTCTTCCCAGGCCACACTATTTTGGGGTTTGTCATTTTCCATGTCTAATAGGGGAGAGAATGAGGGATGAGGAACAGGATAGGAGAAGGTCACAGAGACCTGAGTTTGGGGGCTGCTTCTGAGAACTTTCAATGTCTTTTAGCTCAAATTACTCAGCATATCAAAGTGCCATCTTTTGGGACATTTTTTTCTGAGCCCCAACATAGGCCAAGAGGCAGAATGAAGGATATTATGTAGGTACTTACATAATGAGAGAAAATAAATTTCCACAATATTTTTATTAACAAAATTCAAAAATACAATAACAAATTGAGCACAATATTTTATCTGGGTCTAGAATTCTCTTTGTTGGAAATCACATGTCCCTTAATTTAGGTTTGCTGTGTGTGTTTCCTGTCATCCAAGCTGACGGTAAATGTTCATCTGCTAATTCTGATCTATAATGAGATTTTACATATTTCATCTTTGAAAATGTCTCTTCATACAGTAAGTACAACCAAGTACTTATTTTTGTACATGCTAGGCAAGTGCTCTACCACTGAGCTACATCCCCAGCCCAAACTACTTACATTGATCCATAAGTATGATTTTCCACAAGCAATGAATTCAACATATACATTGCTTGGAAAACTATTTATTTATTTATTTATTTATTTATTTATTGGTACCAGGGATGGAACCCAGGTACCACTTAATCACCGAGTCACATCCCCAGCCCTTTTTTTAGTTTTTATTTTGAAACAGCATCTCCCTAAGTTGCTGAGGCTGGTTCTGAACTTTCTATCCTCCTGTCTTGGCCTCCCAAACTGCTGGGATTATAGGCATGTGCCACTGCACCCAGCTTGGAAAGCATTTTTTATAATTTGATTCTTTTCTCCACATTTGCCTTTTAGTGTGTCATTGCATTTAGAATAAACATTTCTAATAGAAGTTTAGATGAAAGCTCCTGAAACAGAGGCCAATTGTGAAATATGGAACTGTCTTTTCTGCTTCCACTGATTTCTGATAAACTGTGCAATTTGAGCTCAGAAAATGTATTTGCTGCAAAGTTACATGGGAATGGAGATAATGCTTCTTGTTTGCCAGCATTGGAAATGTATTAAGCAGCTTAACAGCTTGGTATTACTTGTGTGTCAAACACAGTTGTTGAAATGACTTCATCACAATATGAATTTCACACAAAAGCACCATTTTGCCTTGTAATTTTAGGCTGAATTCATTAAGAAATAGTATCGAGTCTCCAACAAAAACTAATTTCAAAGTTGTTTGGTATTCGATAACAGTGGTGAGGGTAGTTCTTCTCATTCACAAAACATTTAATCTCAGCCTTGAACTAAAACAAAACAAAACAAAAACAAAAAAACAGGGTTGGGAGTACAACCCAGTAATAGAGTGCTGGCCTAGCATGTGTGACAGCCTGATTCAGTCCCCAGTGCCACCAAAAAGTAAATAAAACTTCATGTGTAAATAAAACTTCACAAATGTCAAACCACCAAATTGATGTGGCATAGAGTAAGTCCAGATACTCAGCTTCACAGAACTGATGGTTTTCAACTCCTGAGCATGAACAAAATTCACATTGACACCACTGCTTCACCAAACACATGGTGGGTTCAGATAATTCCCACACAATGTCTGCTGATGAATAGCAGGTATACTATACCA
>JAJEJO010005264.1:225380-261357 GCA_020662805.1 Glaucomys volans
CAGGTGTGTGCCGCCACACCCAGCCACCTATAGGTTTTAAATGCCTTACATTGCTTTGAAAATGTATAAATTTGCCCATCTAGTCCTTTTTCTGCTCCACATAAATTTTCAATCATAACACTCGCAGTAGATCCCCCCCACCTCAGGTGATTATGAATTAATGCATTTTCAACCTCTTTGAAAAATCCTAGCTTATAATCATGTCATCCACATTATTCATTTCTAATTCTTTCATAAAAACTTTTAAAAATTTGTCAAATTGTTTTCCACTGTGACTGTTATTCCTATGTTTTAGGTCTAGTTTTTCCACATCCTTTCAACACTTGATGTGGTCAGTCTTTTTATATATTTATTCTTATTAGTTATACATGACAGTATATTTTGACATATCATACATATATAAAGTATAACTGCCCATTCTTCTGGTTGTACATGATGTAGAATTACATTGGTCATGGAATTATATATACACATAGGAGAGCTATGTCCAGTTCATTCTCCTGTCTTTCCTATTCCCATCCCCCTCCCTTTTCATTCTCCTTTGTCTAATCCAAAGTACTTCTATTCTTCCCTAACTGCCCCTCCCCTTATTGTGAGTTAGCATCTGCATATCAGACAGAATATTTGGCCTTTGGTTTTTTGGGATTGGCTTATTTCATGTAATATGATAATCTCCAGTTCCCTCTATTTCCTCGCAAATGCCATAATTTCATTTTTTTAGGTTGAATAATATTCCACTATATATATGGACCATATTTTCTTTATCCATTCATTTGTTGAAGGGCATCTAGGTTGGTTCCATAGTTTAGCTGTTGTGAATTGAGCTGCTGTAAACATTGATGTGGCTGAGTCACTCCAGTATGCTGATTTTAAGCCCTTTGGGTATAAACTGAGGAGTGGGATAACTGGGCATGTTTAATTCTTCATTAACTGAAAACTCTGCACTGGTTCCTGGAATAAATAGCAACAATTGAGCAGTATCAATAACACCTTTCTAATAAGAGCTGAGGAAAATCACTGAAAATCATTAGCCTTCAGTTCTAAATTGATTATGGATGTTCCAACATTATTGAGTCTCACCAAAAGGCTTATACTTCTCAAAAAGTTTTAGATTTTGCAGGCAAACAGAATCAAGGCTATTACATAGGTACTTTCTTTGTACTCTTTTTAAAAATATATTTTTATTTGTGGATGGATACAATACCTTTATTTATTTACCTTTAATGTGGTGCTGAGGTTCCAACCCACTGCCTCACGTGCTAGGCAAGCGCTCCAGCACTGAGCCCCAGCCCCAGCCCCAACCTGTGTACTCTTTAATGTACTTTTTTTGTAGTACGGGGCATCAAGCCCAGGACCTTACACACACAAGGGAAGCCCTCTACCACTGAACTATACCACCAACCCTGCACTTACTTTTTAAAATGATATAAATTTATTTTGAGAGAAAATCTACCATGTTTCCTTGCCTAACAAGGGTAAACAGCCAACACAATGGAGTGGAATTATTCAAGTGAGTGACAAGGTCCACTCTCATGTGGCATTTGTGTACAATTGCCCAACAGTATTCGCAGGTCCAAATGACCAGTTTCCTATTATCCCACTGACCAAGCCAACAGTTGCTTCGCATCAGGTTAAAGAAGAAAAAACACTAAAGAACAGGCCAAGAAATATCTGCTGCTAGAGGGCTTTTTGTTGATTTAAGTGTGATATTTAAATGGATTTGTTTTCTAGCTTGGAGTTATTAATTTGGTATAGCAGCCAACTTCATTTCTCCCCGTCACCCCTTATTTTTGTTACTTGGGATTGAACCCTGGGTGCTTTAACCATTAAGCTACCCAGCCATTTTTATTTTTTCTTTCAAGAGGTCTTGCTAAGTTGCTGAGGATGGCCTCAAACTTGAGATCCTTTTGCCTCAGCCTCCCAAGTCACTGGAATTAAGGTGTGCACCCGTGTGCCTGGCTGAACACACACTTTTAAATACGTTTTTAAAAACTATTGTTTTTGACACTATGGAATGTGTTTTTTTATCCCAACATTGTCATGTCATAAATAATCAGATAATAGAGAATTTCATTATCACTGCTAAAATGCAGTAATGCTCAGTAATAGCCTGTAATCTATGCTTCATCATTCAAATTTAGAAAAAAGTTAACTCTGGAACTTCAGTCATGACAACCAGTAGAGTCCATCCTCGTCCACAATTAGATAAGTCAGTAGTTCTGGAAATTCTGTCCAAGTTGTTTGGAGGCTCCCTCTGCATGATGAGGAGATTGGGAACTTGGCCTGTCTTTCAGCAGATGGGTGTTATTATCAAGTGGTTGTCACTTCCTTTGCTCCTTGGACAGCTGACACAGGACAGGAAGACAGAGGGCTTTTTCTGATACTCTGCAAATCGACTTCAAGAAATCCATTCTGGATTGTTTTTTCCTTGCAAGGGGTTTGCAAACCCAGGGCCTTGAGCATGCTAGGCAAGTGCTCTGTCACTCCACTGTGTCCCCAGCCCAGTTGCCCTGTAGGAATTTCTTTTTCTTTTCTTTCTGTATTTATTTATTTATGTATTTTAGGTAGCAGGAATTGAATCCAGGAGTGCTTAACCCCTGAGCCACATCCCCAGCAGGCTCTCCACCCCTTGCCTTTGTTTTTTTTTTTTTTTTTGAACCAGGGATGGAATTCAGGCACAGGCACCCACTGAGCCACTTCCCCAGCCCTATTTTGTATTTTATTTAGAGACAAGGTCTCACTGAGTTGCTTAGGGCCTTGCTAAGTTGCTGAGGCTGGCTTTGAACTTGTGATCCTCCTGACTCAGCCTCCCAAGTCCCTTGGATTACAGGCATGCGCCACCACTACAGGCCCCCTTGCCTTTTTTGAGACAGGGTCTGGCTAAGTTGCTAAGGCTGACTTTGAACTTCCCATTCTCCTGCCTCAGTCTCCTGAGCCACGGTGATTACCTGGACCAGCATTTGGCATTTCTTAGTGTGTGATGAGGTGTGTCCAGCCTCTATATTTTACTACCTTCTCTTTTATTTAATCGTGTCATCAGCAGAGCTACTGGTAGGTTTAGGATTCTTTTTTCCTCTCTTTGGTGCTGGGGATTGAACCCAGGACCTCACACATGCTAGGTAAATCTACAACTAAGCTATATCCCCAGTTCTTTTTATTTTAAAAAAGTTTCCATATTTTTATTCATGCATTATAGTTGTACATGATGTTACATGCATACTTGTTTTTGTTTTGTTTAGTTTTCTTTTTAATTTTAAGAGAGGGTCTCGCTAAGTTAGGGCCTCATACTTGTGATCCTCCTGCCTCAGCCTTCGGAGTACCTGGGATTACAGATATAATCTCCTCCAAGGTGGCTACTAGAGTGGCAAGCTTCAAAGCGCCTCTCATGAAAGGATCAGACCGGTGCTCTCTGGTCCTTCCTTGAGAGCCACTTTAAACGGAGAAAGGGGCTAGGAAAGACACCTGAGTCCGCGCAGTGGGTTGGGAGTGAGGCACGTGTCGGGAGTGGGGAACCCACCTTACCTCCTGTTCTACTCAGAGCCTGTCCGGAGTGAGAGTGGCTCCCCTGTCGATCTCTGGCTCTGCCACCACCCTCCTCACACCTAAACTCTCAGCAAGCACAGTCTCGGCGAATTGAGCGGAGCGACTGACAACGAGCACGCCAGGCTCCGCTGAGTCCCTAGGGAGGCGGAGCAGCAGACCCTCCGCGCTCCCCCCAACAATGGAGTTCGGCCGAGAGCGCTCGCGCTCCAGCGGAGGTCCCCGGGGCTCGGGGCCGCCGGGTCTGGGCGGGGAGACGCTCGCAAGGCTGGGTTGGGCTGGGCTGGGCTGGGCTGGGCTGGGCTGGGCTGGGCTGGGCGTGGCGAAGCCGGGCGGCGGGAGCGCCGCGGCCGGCGCCCTCGGAGCCCGCTCGGCATGGCTGGGGTGGCCCGGGCCCGCCGTGCGCAGACCGGCAGGCGCTCGTACAGACATGGTCAGTGTCCTGGGAGCGGGGAGTGGGGCCACGCCGGTGCGCGGTCCTGGAGATGAATTCAGAGTTCACACCCCGCCGGGAGGCAGGCAGGGGCGGTCAGGCCGCTCTGTCTCTTTAAGATAGTGTTTCTGCCATCACCGACGACGGTGAGTAACCTGGCCCCAGGTCCCGGTGGAAACCCAGAGAAGGAACGGGCCCTTGGCTTAGTCTGGATAGGTAGATGATCGGACGATCTCTGGGCGAGGGTTTTGGAGGAGTTATCAATGGTAGAAGGGCTTCACTTTGGGTCAAAGTTCCCAGATAACTTGTAAATTTTACAGGGCTCCTGGAGAGGGCGGTGAGGACTAAGCCAGACCAGGTTCCAAAGGGAAGAGAGCCCTCACCTGACTTCAGTGTCCGGGGGCACAGTTCTTCATGAATCTGGTAAGCCCTGTGGCTTGTGCGCTTTGGGGCTTCCGTGGTGGGTGGAAAGGCAGTGGAACCCAGGAGGGCTGGCTCCCAGGGCCTTGAGCAGGCAACTTCCTGGGCTGAGCAGTGGAGCTGGACTGGTGGGGTATCTGGCAGCCCCCTGGGGACCTCAGAGGGCACAGGGGTAGCACTGTGCCTCCCAGGTGCCCACTGGGCCAAGGGGTGAAGCTGAGTG
Source organism: Glaucomys volans (assembly GCA_020662805.1). NCBI lineage: Eukaryota > Metazoa > Chordata > Mammalia > Rodentia > Sciuridae > Glaucomys > Glaucomys volans. The sequence goes on from JAJEJO010005264.1 coordinate 229,997, forward strand.
GTCTGATGACACAGAGTGAGCATCATGAGCATTGTGAAGTCACAGAGGAAATAGGATGCCACAGTTGGGCCTCCGGCTGCAAGAGGAAAGGTGTGGCCGGCAGACTTAGTGCCCTCTGTCTGTGGAAGGAGCCTCTAGGATCAGCAGGGCATCTCTGGTGCCCAAGGTGGACTGATGAGTTGGGTGAGGCCACCCCACTGCAAGGGTCCCCCTCCCCATCCTACATTGGAATGAAACAGTCCCTTGTCCACCCTCTGGAAGCCTAAATACCACCCACATCATGTGGAAGGAAAGCAGCAGAGAGACTGAGTGGCATGTCCTGTTGTCCCCCTTTCTTCCAAACCTCTTCCCAGGCAGACAACCCTTGCTCTGTCCAAGTCCAGCTCCATGAGCTTTCTGTTCCTCCTGAGTTGTTGATTTCCAGGATTTGGGTTACCAGGGCTCTGGGGAGTAAGCACTGGAGAGAGATGCTTCTGGAAGATCACCACTGACTCCCATCCTCCCACTTCTCCAGATGCAGAGGCCTCCATGGCTGTGATAAGCCTGCTGTTCTTGGCAGTGATGTATATTGTACACCACCCCTTGATGGTCAGTGACCGGATGGACCTGGACACACTAGCCAGGAGTCGGCAGATTGAAAAGCGGATGAGCGAGGAGATGCGGCATTTAGAGAGAGAATTTGAAGACAGAAAGCGAGCGGCTGAGCAGAAGCAGAGGGCAGAGAGTTTCTGGAGAGGAGACACGTCCAGTGACCAGTTAGTGCTGGGAAAGAAAAACGTGGGGTGGCCATTCCAGGCCGATGGCCGGGAGGGTCCTCTGGGCTGGCTGCTGGGAAACCTGTGGAATGCTGGCCTCTTTTGCCTTTTTCTCATCTTTGAGCTCCTGCGACAGAACATGCAGCATGAACCTGCCTTTGAGTCAAGCAGTGATGAAGAAGAGGAGGAGGTGCGTGTTGTGCCTGTAACTTCTTACAACTGGCTTGCTGACTTCCCCACCCAGGATGCCCTGGAGTCCTTCTACAAACACTATATCCAGAATGCCATCCAGGACCTGCCTTGCACCTGCGAGTTCGTGGAGAGCTTTGTGGATGATCTCATTGAGGCCTGTCGGGTACTCAGCCGCCGGGAGGCTCACCCACAGCTGGAGGACTGCCTGGGCATTGGGGCTGCCTTTGAGAAGTGGGGAACCCTCCATGAAACCCAGAAATTTGATATCCTCGTGCCCATTGTTCCCCCAGAGGGTTCCATGTTTGTCCTGGAGATGAGGGATCCCGCACTTGGCCGCCGCTGTGGCTCTGTGCTGGTAGAGTCTGAATGTGTGTGCAAGCGTGAGAAGATCCTGGGCGACGTGCTGTGCCTGGTCCACCACCACAGGGATCACTCAGTGGCCTTGGGGAAAAGCAGCAGTTCCGTCAAGGCAGCTCTCTGCACCGGCTGCCACCTGGATGTGTACAAGACTGTGCAGTGGTTCCGGAATATGGTGGGCAATGCCTGGGCCCTGGTGGCCCATAAGTATGACTTTAAGCTCAGTCTGCCATCGTCTACCACCTCCTGTAAGCTCAGGCTGGATTATCGCTCGGGCCGCTTTCTGTCAATCAGCCTGGTCCTGGGGGTGCAGCGGGAAGATACCTTGGTCTACCTGGTGAGTCAGGCCCCTGAGCAGGAACAGCTCACCAGCGTGGACTGGCCTGAGTCCTTTGCAGCCTGTGAGCACTTGTTCCTGAAGCTGGTAGGGCGCTTTGCCCCTGAGAACACCTGTCACCTCAAGTGCCTACAGATCATTTTGAGTCTCCAGGACCACCAGAGCTTACCCCCCGGGGCATCCCGCCCCGTCCTCACCCCCTACCACTTCAAAACAGCTCTCATGCACCTGTTGCTTCGGCTGCCCCTGACAGACTGGCAGCACAACATGCTGTTTCAGAGGCTCCAGGACCTTCTCTGGTTCTTGGGCCGTGGCCTCCAGCAAAGGTCCCTCAATCATTTCCTCATTGGTAACAACTTCCTGCCCCTGACCATCCCAATCCCAAAGACATTTCGGAATGCTGAGCCTGTCAATCTCTTCCAACACCTGGTGCTAAACCCCATGGCACACACACAGGCAGTGGAGGAGTTCCACAACCTTCTGACCCAGGTGAAAACTCTGCCCTGTGCCCCACTGGCTGGGGCACCTTAATGTAAAGGCCATTAAAAAAAAATAACCCACAAAAATGGAAGAAGGCATTTCTAATTCCTCAGGCTGCAAGAGAGTTTATTTTTCTCTGTTTATGAGTGGTGTATATGTGACCTTCACCTTGCCAGTGGGGGCTAATCTAGGGTGGGCTGAGGTCTTCTCCTGACTTAGCTTTCGTCAGGATCCAAAGAAGGTCCAGGGAAATGGATGTTACAGGAGGATCTTGCTGCCATCTTGCTGCCAAGGAGTTGAGATCCTGTGAAGTTGTGTTTCTGTATCAACACTGGAAGCAAAAGAGAACCACAGAATACCTCCATTCCAGCTTCATCCTTTTTGTGAATGGCAACCACGTGTTCCTTGTGAACTGGCGTCCCTGTTGAATTCTTAGCTCAATTCCCACCCCAGGGGATGGCATGCCACCTTATCCCAAATACTGTGATGGCAGCTTCTCATACTGTAGGATGTAATTTTTCAGACCTTTACTGTCAAAAATATAACCAAGATGTTTTTCCATTTTCTTAATACCCTATTTTCATGACATTGTAGTTGTTTTATGAACTGAGAAAAACTCCAGCACTGCCCAAATCATTTTAACCTTGATTCATAAATATTAAGTCAAAGGTGACCTATCCCATAACTGAGATAATGTATTTCCTATATTTAATGAAAGAGTCAACATTTGATGACCTTTCCAGGGCCTGGAAGTGACATTATAAAGCCTTTCAGGGACATTATAAAGATCAAGGACAATCTTTCTGGGGGCTCTAATTATCAATTTGTTTCTGAGGAGGAGCCACTTGTATGTAGTATGGAGAGGTTTAGCTACCATGCGTGGCTGGAATTTTCTGGTCATGCCTTTGTGTTTTCTTCAAAGATGACAAAGGGATTACTTGAAGTATGTTTGTGGTTTTGAAAAGGCGGGGGGGTGGGTATCACAATCCAGGCCCTCTGCCAGGACTGGACAGGAAGGGACTGTGAAGCAGTTCAACTCAAACAGAATCCTGATTCTAAGAGATATGGTTAGTGTATTTTCCCCTTCTTTCAAAATGCTGAGCATCCTGAAGAGGAGTGTTAAGAAATAGTGGTGGGTGTGGTTGTTTTGGAAATATTAATGCTGTTCCTACCCAGCACTGCCAGGGAAGATCTGTTGGGAAGAGAACTGGCCCCACATTCAACTTGGCCTTGGGTAGGGGGTGAGATGCTACCTTTTAGGACTTCTGTTGTGACATCGACACCTTTCCCCCCAGCAAAAATAAATGACCCAGAAACTGATGTCAATCAATATTTTGGACTCCTGCTGCACAGCAGAAGTTCCTGTGCTCCCTATCACCTGCTGACATCTACCAGGTACTGCTTTCAAGGTAAGATGCAGAGATGGGTGATTCTATGTCAGTGGGATTTTGGTATTTTAAAAATACTTGTATATTTTTTTGTTGAGAAAAATCTTTGCTGGTGTTTTAGTTCTGAATCAATAAGGAGGCTATTTTCTGTATAAACTGGAATATCTATTAATACACTCAACTGATCAGCATTCTCAAATGTCTGTTCCCAAGAAGTTCACATTACTGACAGCTCCATAGTACAGCATAAACATACCTTAAACCAGTCTGCCCTGTGGTTTCCCAGTGGCATGGCCAGTAGCCAGGAAAAAATAACTCAAATGGTAAGGAACATCTAGGTTATTAATTTTCATGGTGCACAAACCAAAATATTAACCAAATTAAAAGATCTTAGGAGCTATAAACAACATAAACACTAGAATACTCAGGTAAGAAGGTGGTATGATCTTTAGGTCTATGTTCTTGGTTCTAGTCTAATAGGAGACAAGAAAGAAAACATGAAGTTATGAGTGAGCAATTACAAAGGGATCAGTCAGCAAAGCTTGGGTGGGGCAGAAGGTATAAGAAAGAGTACATGAGAAAAAAAAAAAAACCCCAAACAAGTAGTAATGGAAAGAACAGACCTGTAGTGCTCTGGGAATACTTCCACAATTAAAGGAGAAACCTCTCCAAATAGGAAGCTAAGCTTTATTCTGAAACAAAACCTGACAAGCCCCAGGACACAACAGCATTTCTAGCAGTGGGAATACTTGGCCCTGAGCATTGCCAGTGGTCTGGGCACTGTTCTGCTTTACATCTGGTAATTCATTTAATCCTCACATTAGAACTCTACTAAGCAGGTCCTTTACCCCCTCTATTTTACACATGAGGAAACTGAGGCATGCAACTTTCCCATGGTCATAGCTCAGGAGGTAGCAGCATCTTGAACATATCTGTTCTAGCAACCTTTCAGCATGGTTTTGGGAATGAAACAAGGGTTGGGGGTTAAAGTGCTTTGAAAAGCACTGTTAGCTTTAAGATAAAGGGAGGTATGTAATTGGAAATTCTAGAAGACAGACATTGTTGATTCTTAGCCCAGTCTTTAGGAGGTCAGGAGTTTCATATCGCATACAAAAATTAAAGGCATTTGCACAGAAGCCAAAGTGAACGCAAAACCATTTGCACTCTATGTACTTTGTGGTCCAGTGGCTTGATGGTTTAAATCAGGAAGTACTTTGTAAGTCAGCTGCAGGCTGGAAAGACAGGGCGAACTTTTTTTCAGTATGGGGTGATTGAACTCAGAGGCCCTCTACCCCTGAGTTACATCACTAGCCCTTTTTACTTTTAGAGACAGAGTCTCAGTAAGTTGCCGAGACTGGCCTCAAACTTGGGATCCTTTTGCCTCATCGTCCCCAGGATAGCTGGATTACAGGTGTGTACCACAGTGCCCAGCTGGTTAGAGCAAATTTGAAGCCAAAAGGTGGCTTGTTCAGGTAGCCAGTTGATCCTCAACTGTTCCTCACCTAGACTAATGCTGTCGTCCTTGTATCTGGGGGAATTCCAGAGGGGAGTACATGGGGGAGAGGGTTGGCGCCAGCATTGCTTTTCTGGCAGCCTGGGAGTGGGGGGAGGGGCCTGCCACTTTTATACAGAGGAGCTGAGCTTTGCACACCACTGATAAATCTTGCAATCTTTTGGCACCTTCCATAGCCCTAACTCCAAAACAAAGACAGCATTCAGAGCAGGAAGAAAGACCTGCCTGCTTCGGGTGTGTCTGCCCCAGAGACCTGGGATGAAGCTGGCTCTGCCCCATGCACCCAGCCCCAAGCAGTCAGCTTTGAAGGCTCCATTATCACCAAGAACAGCCTCAGCTTCACCTAGTGGGCTACCAGGAGCCTGCCTTTGCCAGAACTCCAAGTCAATTCTTCAGTGCCACCTACCACCCTCCCAACCCTGTCTTACTGCACAAATGGCATCCTGAAGATCATAACTATTGCCCCTCAAGTGTGCTCAGCAGAGATAACCAGTCAAGCAAAGGAGGTGACAGGGACCCTAGTGTATACTAAGCCTACATGCCCAGAAGAAAGTTGAACCTGTTACCCAGTTCTTCATAAGATCCAGCAAAGGGAGTATTGTCATCCCCATTTTATAAATGGGGAAGAAAATGAAGCCCAGAGAATTCACATGCCCAACCCAGGATGTACCCCCATGCTCAGGGGTTGAACCCAGGGCCTCAACCCCAGGATTTAAACTTGTCTCACTTGGCTCATTCAATACATATTTAAATACTAGCTGGGTCAGGCTAGCAACAAGCCCAGGGAAAACAAAGGTGAGCAAAGACAGCTTTGTCCCCATGGAGCTGACAGTCTATGGAGGGGACAGACATGAAAGTCACCCCAGCACATGGAAAACTGCAATGTGGACAATTCTCTTGAAGCCTCCAGTAAGGAGACTTGGGTGTATCAGGGAAGGCCTCCTTAAGAAAGTGACAGGAGCTGAAACCTAACAGCTAACTGGGTAAAGAGGAGGACGAGGATGTTAAGTGGAGGAGAATGCCTGTACAGAGACCAGGCAGGCATGGGGAGGGCAGTCTGAAAGATGGCCCAGTTGGTCGCAGGGCAGGGAGCAAGGAAGGCAAAGCTCAAAATGTGGCTGAGCAGCCACAGGGGTTAGACCCTGCAGGGCCTTCAGGCCCCTTCAGAAGTTCTCAGGACAATGGACCCTTTTAAGGGTTTTAGACTTCTGGAAGTGGTGGGGGACAAGTGGGAGTGACAGCTCACATTTACACTTGACAAATATCACTCTGGGCCCAATGTGGAGGCCAGAGCAGGGCAGCAAGAAGGTCATGTGGGTGAAAAGGAGAAAGGCCAGCATTGAAATGGATTTTTAAGAGATGAAAGCTGGATGATGGATTGTGTGGAAAGAGGGTGACATTCAGGACAACTCTTAGGTGTTGACTGTGGCTCTTGTGTGGTGGTGGTAGCATTCACTAGGTGAAGAACACTGTCAGCTTTCTTTGCTGTATCTCATATGACCTAAATTTGAAAGCAATCACTGGAAGAACTAGTCATACAAAAACCAAATAGCTTTAAAAAGTGGCTTTTGACAAAGCGCAGTCCTTTTGGTTGCCAAAATGATTGAGAAGCACCAATGGCATGCATTGGACAAATGGTGTCAGGGATGCTCAACAGTTCCACAATGAAGGCAAGGGGCTCTCACAACAAGAATTGTTGTTCTCTGAATGCCAACAGCAGCCTTGAGGAGAAACACACTAAAAGACACCAAATGTGTGAGTTATAAGAAATTTAGTTCAGGTGTAATCCCGGGGAGTTTGAGGAAGGAGGATGGCAAATTTGAGTCCAGCCTCAGCAACTTGGTGAGGCCCTGTCTCAATAAATAAAAAAGACCAGGGTAGCTCAGTGGTAAAGTGCTGCCCAAGCACACATCCCTCCCCATCTCACCTCCAAAGTTATAGGGTGTTCTATGGATATTTGAGGGAATTGCCCTGTCTTTCCTCATATAATACCATTTTTGGGATTTGATGAAGCTCAATGGTATTTTGCACTAAGCTCTGTACACTTTTCCACCCCCCCCAGATTGAATCCAGAGCCTGGCATGCTAATTAAGCACGGGCTCTACCACTGAGCTACACTCCAGCCGCCAATCTTTTTGTATGGGGTGGTGGTGGTGGAAGATGGTTTCCAGGAAGCTTTTGGTAGGAATATAAATTAAAACGATGACCTTCATTTAATACACACATTCTGTATCCGTCCTTCCCCCGCCTGGCCCGCGCCTCTTCGGATCCCTCTCACTTCGGTCCCACAGCTGGTTCATCCCTTTCTATCTCCTTAGCGTTTTGCTGGCTTCGGCACAGGTCTCCACGGAGACCGGACCTCACTCCCAGTCCTCTCCCTCCCTATCACAAAGTAAATTCCACGAGAGCAAAGCCCGCGTCCGCCCTGCTCGACGTTGGCTCTCCGGCATCCAGTTCCGAGCTAGCGCTGGGAGGGAGAAGGCTCTCCTACGGACCGCATCACATCCACTCACAGGGCGCTGGCCTTGGGGTGGCGACCCAAGTCGTGGCGTTTACACGTTGCGGGAAGATTCTTCCGCTGGCGATAGAAGCGCTCTGCGCAGGCGCGGTACCTGCCCCGCCCACAAACGGCGTCACACGGCCGTTACGGCGGTCGGCGTCTCGGCGCGCGCAATTTAAACCCAGTTCCGGAGACGCGGTAGGCAAGATGGGACCGCCTGTTACAGGTGAGGCCTGGCTGGCAAGAGGTGCGGCTAACTGGACCCGGCGCTGAGCGGCGGTGCGGGTGGGCAGGCGGCTGGCGGTCCCGAGCGGGAGTGTGAATCCGCTCAGCCTGGTTCTCGGCCCGAGGGCTCGGGCAGAGGCGGGCGCGGGGGGCGGAGAGGGCCCGCCGGGCGCGCTCGGCCAATCAGCACGCGACTCGGCCGGCGTCGGAGCTGGGCTGCTATGTTCCTGAGCTCCTGCACCAAGCTCGGTGTGTTTCCTTTAGAAAGCTTTCACAGGACTAGACGTTAGTTTATCGTGGAAGCGTTGGAATTACAGCCCTATGCTTAGTGTATGCATTTGTTTTTGCATTCATTCAAAAGTATTGACCGCTCCCTTTGCGCCAGACCCTCTGTCAGGTGCAGGAATGAGGAACACAAGCAGATGAGATCCCTGCCGTCTTGGATCCTGTTTTCTAGTTGGGGAGACAAACAATACATGAAATAGTTATAGATGAGGTTCAATCCTGTGATTGAGACTATAGATTAGGGAAGTTTTTAAAAAATTTTTATTTTTATTTTGTGGTGCTGGGAATTGAACCTAGGGCCTCCTGGACGCTAGGCAAGCAGGCAAGTACTCTGTCACTGAGCCACACCCACAACTACTCAAGAAAGATTTTTAATTATTCCAGCAGAAGCACGTGCAAAAATGGACAGGGAGGAATGATCCTGGCTTTTGCTAGGACCTACTAAAACATTGTGCTTAAGCTTAGTGAATGAGGTTGGACAGGTGGGCAGGGCCTGGTAGGTCTTGGACATAGTAAGTGTGACTTACCCCAGAGACACTGAGGTGAAAGAATCCATAGTTACTTGGATAAGAATTCGGCACTCAAGGAGAGTGACCCATAGACTGAGTAATAAATCTGTACATGTATCATTAGCATCTAGATCATAAAACCATAGGAGCACATGAGAGCACTAGAGGACCTTGTAGAGAGTACACCCAGAATCAGCATTTAGAAGCTGCCCAAGAGAAGGAAGTGCTGGAAAAACTCAAGGCGGTGGTATCAGAGGCCAGGAGTGTTTAAAGAAAGAAGGGATCATCAGGTATTTCAAATGCTGCTCAATCTCAAGAATGATGAGGCCTGAGAAGTGACCACAGTGTTTGACAACATGGGAGTTACAGCTGATCAGGGCAAGACAGTTTTTGCGAAGTGGTTGAAAGCATAGATGAGGAAGTAAACAGGAAGTATTTGAGCTCAGTAACCATGTATTGAACAGATGGATGCATGCTAAAGGCAAAAAGAAATCAGGGCAAGATGATTTGGAGAATTAAAACATGTTTCTAATTTTCAAGTTTTCTTCTTAGACAAGTTCTTTCATTAGTGCTTCTTATTTCTGCTCAGGTCTTTTCTTGCAAGGTCCAGTTCCCTTCCTTACTCTATAGTACCCACATCTAAACAGTCACAAGAATTTTTTTTTTTTTTTTTAATACTGGGGATTGAACCCAGAAGCACTTAACCACTGAGCCACATCCCCACCCCTTTATTTTTAATTTGGAGACAGGATCTCACTAAGTTGCTTAGGGCCTTACTAAGTTGCTGAGGCTGGCTTTGAATTTGTAATCCTGCCTCAGTCTCCCAAGCTGTTGGGATTACAAGCGTGTGCCACTGCTCCTGGCTAGTCACAATTACTCTTGATTTTGTCTCTAAAAATCTCTTATCTTTCTTTTCTATTTGACTTCTTGTTTTGAGCTGAGGTGAGAGTTATGTTAATCATACTCTGCAACTTGTGGGAACCCATCAGGGGAACATGTGAGATTCTTGTATTTATTCCCTTTTATACTTGCTCACCAATCCTATTTCCTCCCCCTCACATGGCTAACCATTTAGTGTTTATTGTCATCACTTTCAAATCACCAGTTTTGAACCAGCTAAGGTGCATGTCTGTGTGTTGTTGGGATGGAATCTGTTACTTTTCCTGTGCTAGGCAAGCACTCTGCCACTAAGCCATGCCCCCTGCTTGCTCTGTGTTTTCAGTTTTATTTGGGAGGTGAAGAAACCAATGCCGGGAGCAATTACTTGCTTAAAGTTTCACCAACTAATAAGTGCTAGAGTGGGGATAAAGCAAGGCCTTCTAATTTTTAAATCCGGCAACTTCCCACCTAGAAACATCTCTGAGTTCCTTCATCTCTCTCTCTCATCCAGCGGTCTTATGCTTGCCCTAACATAGTAGGTTACAGCCACTCAGTACCATAGTCACACCTTAGCACCAGCCTGTTCTTCAGTTTTAAGTACCCCACTTTTGGGGGAGGGCAGCACTAGGGGTTGAGCTCAGGGACAGTCTATCACGAAACTGCATTCCCAGCCCTTTTTTATTTTGAGTGTCTCTCTACTCTGGACCTAGGGTGACCCTGAATTTGGCAATCCTCCTGCATCAGTCCCCCAGCATGCCACTGTGTGGTGGTGGGGTTTCAAATCCAGGGTTTTGTGTATGCTAAACAGATGCTCTACTGTTGAGCTATGCCCCAGTGAGTACCCACTTCTTGAGTGTACCACCCTGTCTTTCCAGCCATGCCCTCTTATCCCCTGACTCCATCCATTTTGGAGGAAGTACTGGGGATTGAACTCAAGGGCACTTGACCACTGAGGCACATCCCTAGCCCTTTTTTGTATTTTATTTAGAGACAGGGTCTCACTGAGTTGCTTAGGGCCTCGCTTTTGCTGAGGCTGGCTTTGAACTCATGATCCTTCTCCTTCAGCCTCCTGAGCAACTGGGATTACCAGTATGCGCCACTGTGTCTGGTTGTGCCACTATGCCCAGCTCCAACCATCTTTTGATCCAGTGGACCTATGTGCATCTACTGTTTACCATCCATCAGCTCGGCCATGTCCTTGTTCACTTCCTTGTTTAGGTTATGTTCATGTCAATCAGTATAATCAGCACCTTTCACTTGCCTTCCTCCTGTTGTATACCTGATCAGCAAAGTCACCCTACTGAGTAATTCAAACTGCCTGCTCTGCCCACCTGGTGATGGTACCAGTGCCCCCCATCAGATGGTGGCAAATGCTGATGGTCTCAAGGGGACCCTGAGCTGCCCAGCAGTCACGCTATATTTCCTGGTTCTTTAATCTTCCTACTCCTAGATGACTAGGACCTTCCTTTTTCCTTAGCTCTCCAGTACCATCTCCACCTTCCCCCTCCTTAGCCACTAAGTTCTTTGTTCCCACTTGTCCCTGTTGTACAGTGAAGATAAAAGCAGTTGACAGAGAACGTGGGCAGGTCCACCCTGCACCTGCTCTCCCTGCACACGCCTGTGTGCCCTGCCTCCCACTGTTGCTGGGGCTGGACTTGCTCTGCTTTTCACAAGGGTGACTTTATGTGTTTGAGATTGTTGTTCAGTCACTTTGACCCTTCCTCTGATTACTGTGATAGGCTGAATAATGCCCCCAAAGATATTCAGACCCTGTGAATATGTTATCTTCCATGTCTGCAGAAAGGAGCTTTGAAGATGTGATGAAGTTAGAGGTCTGGAGAAGAGGGAGCCCTGGGTCATCTGGGTGGACCCATTGTGATCACAGTGGTCCGTATAAGAAGAATAGAAGGGTTGGAGTCAGAGAAGAGAAGATTTGGTGATAGAAGCAAGGGATTGACTGATAAGAGGAAGGGGCCAAGAACAAAGGAATGTAGGTGAACTCTAGCTTCTTCAAAAAGGAGAGAACAGATTCCCTGCTAAAGCCTCCAGAAGGAGTGCCACCCTGCTAACACCTTGATTTTAGACTTCTGACCCCCAATCTGCAAGAGAAATGTATGTGGTTTTAAACCACTCTTTGTGGTGATTTGTTCCAGCAGTGATAGAAAACTGGTACTATCTCTTTGCTTCATTCTTTCTACCATGCTGAGTTTGCTGTGGTTTTTCATGTTGAAAATTGCGTTCCTGACCCCTTTTCTCACTCCTTTTCTGTCATCTCCCTCCTTTGTTTTGCAATAGAAGTCCTGAAAACCTTGCCTGTCTGTTGCCTCCAGTTTCTCTTCTCCCACCCTCTCCCATATCCACCCCAGTTTAGATTCTTCTCTTTGCTCTAGGAAAACTGTTCATTTCAAGATCTCCAGGCAGGTGTGGTGGCACATGCCTGTAATCCCAGTGGCTCAGTAGGCTGAGGCAGGAGGATGGCAAGTTCAAAGCCAGCCTCAGCAATTTAGCAAGACCTTAAGTGACTTAGTGAGACCCTGTCTCAAAATAAAAAAACATCGTTGGGTTCAGTCCAGTGACCTCTAGGTCATAGACACAGTGGTCAGTCTCAGTCCTCATGTAATTTGACCTGTCAGCCACAATTGAAGAGTTCACAGCTCCTTCCTCCCCTGTCTGGCTTTAGAAGGTTTCTGCCCCTGCTCTCCTCCCTCCTTGCAGTCGCACCTGCCCCATCTCTTGCTGGTTCCTCTTTCTCCCCTGCTTTTCAGCTTTTGATGTGTTCTAGGAACTGCCTTGGACTTCTCCTCCTTTTTGTCTTCACTTCTTCAATGAGCCATCTGGCATCATGGCTTTGAATACTCTATATGCTGATGACTCCCAAACTTATATATCTAACTGGGACTTTTCCCTGGATTCTGTTGAGTTCCCTGGGTTAGTTGTTGAGTGGTCTGGTCCTGCTGGATACCTTGTAAGCATGTCAGGCCTGGTGTCCTGTTCCACTGGGGGTGCTTCTTCTCCATCTTCCTCTCCCAGATCCTGGCAAGTCTGTATGATCATTTGTTCAGGACAATATTGGAATTAGCCTTGGGTCTTCACGCCCCACATTTCATCCGTCAGGAAGTCATGCTGGCCCTATCTGGACACACTGTCCAGTGTTGGGACACTTCTCAGCTCACTGCCACCTCTGGTTGGAGTTGCCCATCATCTCTGGTGTTCGGCAATGGCCTTTAGCTAGCCTTCCTCCTTGGCAGTTTTCCCTCCCTGTCCAGTCTGTCCTCTGCATGAGGAAGAGTTGTTCAGAGCCAGAGCGCTCCTCTTGAGGCACAAGTGAGATCACTTTGTTCCTCTTCTTGTCATCCCATCATTTCCTGCTGACTCCAGGTGGCCTGCAAGTGATTGTCCTTACCTTGTCCTGACTGCTCCTCAGTCCTAAAAGTCCTGCCACCTGCTATTCTCTGGGGCTGCCCTGTTCCTGGGACTGCTCCACCTCTGCTGCCCACATGGCCCACCTTTGTGCCTGCTGTTCCCTCTGCTTTCTCGAGCTTCCCCCAAATAGCTGCATGGTTTTGGTTTTGGTCTTAATATTAACCTTCCTGGGGAAGCCTTCCCTAAACACTGCATTTAAAATGACTTCTCAGGATTGGCCAATGTGTTTATTTACTTACAAATTTTTTGTTTTGTTTTTGGTCCTGGGGATTGAACTCAGGGACACTTTACCACTCACTGAACTGCATCCCCAAGCCCTTTTCATTTTTTTATTCAGACAGGGTCTCACCAAGTTGCTGAGGTTGTCCTCGAACTTGCAATCCTTCAGCCTCAGCCTCTTGAGTTGCTGGGATTACAGGTGTGTGCTACTGTGTCCAGCCTATTTTTAAACTTCTTATTATGAAAATATTTAAACATATGGGAAAGTTGAAAAAGTAAGGAGTAAACCCTGTATCCCCAAAATCTGGGCTAACGTTTTACCGTCATTATTTTTGACTGATTCAATTGAAAGTAAGTTGCATGTATCGTGACACTTCATCCCTAAATGGTTTCTCATGCATCTCCTAAAAGTAATGATCTTCTGAGCCGGGTGCTGTGGCCCATGCCTGTAGTCCCAAGGACTCAGGAGGCTGAGGCAGGAGGATTGCAATTTCAAAGCCAGCCTCAGCAACTTAGTGAGAACCTAAGCAACTCATCGAGACCCTGTCTCAAAATAAAAAGGGCTGAAATGAACAGACACTTTACAGAGGAAGATCTACAAGCAATCAACAGATTTATGAAAAAATGTTCAACATCACTCGTTATAAGAGAAATGCAAATCAAAACCACCTTAAGATTTCATCTTACCCCAATTAGAATGTCTTTTATCAAGAACACAGGCAACAACAGGTGTTGGCGAGGATGTGGGGAAAAGGGTACACTCATACCTTGCTGGTGGGAGTGCAAGTTGGTGCAGCCACTCTGGAAAGCAGTGTGGAGATTCCTTAGAAAACTTGGAATGGATCCACCATTTGACCCTGCTATCCCACTCCTTGGCTTATACCCAAAGGACTTAAAATCAGATTGCCTCAGTGATGCAGCCACATCAATGTTCATAGCTGCTCAATTCACAATAGCTGGATTATGGAATCAACCTAGATGCCCTTCAGTAGATGAATGGATAAAGAAACTATGGTATATATACACAATGGAATATTACTCAGCCATAAAGAAGAATAAAATTATGACATTTGTAGGTAAATGGATGATGTTGGAAACTGTTATGCTAAGTGAGATCAGCCAATCCCAAAAATCCAAAAGCCGAATGGTCTCTCTGATAAATGAATGATGATGCATAATGTGGGGGGGAAAGATGGCAAGAATGGAGGAAAGATAGCTAGCATAGAGGGAAGGGAGGGGTGGGGGCGGGTGGGGGGTAAAATTAATAACAGAATGTGTGACAGATACCATTGCCCTGTGTACATGCATGAATGCACAGATGGTGTGACTCTACTTTGTGTACAACCAGTGAAACAATAGCTGTACTCCATTTGTGTTCAATGAATCAATAAGTAAATTAAAAATAAATAAATAAATAAATAAATAAATAAATAAATAAAAAGGGCTGGGGATGGCTCAGGAATAAAACACTCCTGGGTTCAATTACTAGTAACAACAACAACAAAAAAGTAATGATCTTCTACATAATCAAAAATATCATCACCCTATTGAAGAAAATAAAAACCAATTCCCTAATGACATCTGATATGTAGACCATATCCCAAATTTCCCAAATTATTCCCAAAATATTGCTTGTAACTGATTTTTTTAAAAGAATTGGCTGAAAGCTATATACTTTGATTTTGGTTTATATGACTTCTGGGAATCTAGAAGATTCCCCCTATTTTCTGAAGAGAAGTCAGCTGTCTTGTAAACCATTCCCCATGCTAGACTGGTCTAAATGTCTCCTTGTGGTATCATTCAACGTGTTCCTCAACCCCTTGTTTTTCTTATGAACTGGAAGTTAGATCTGAAATGCTGGTTTGATTTAGGTTCAACACCTTTGGCTGGAGTGTTACCTGGGATCATTCTCTGAATTTCATGTTGTGCATCAGGAGATGAGTCAGCTTCAGGGTGTCTTGTTTTTGATGTGACTGCATCTGGCTACTCGGTTGTCAATGCGGTGACTGCTGATTGTTAGTGTAAAACACATTTCCTTTGCAGTCAACAAGTGACCTGTGGGTCCTTCTTTGGAATATTCTCTTTATTTTACATATTTATGGAATTTATCCTCCCATCTCCCCACCAGGATGTGGAGGAGCTGGGATTTGAACCCAGCCTGTCTGACAGTAGCCCATATCTTAGCCTTTCTTGGCCCCTGTGTCTCCCTGCAGTCCTGTCTAGGCCGATCAGAGAAGCAGCTTTGTCTTATCCACCAGCACAGGGCTCTGGACAGGCCTGTCAGGCACGTGCTCTGCCACTGTTCTGCACCCAGTTCTGTCTTTCCGCTCTTTATTTCCCATACAGTTCTTGGGTTCACTTGAGGTTCTCCCATCACACATTGGAGTCAGAGGTCTTAGTGGAGAATGGGGTGAGCTTCCGCCTTGAGCCAGACCAAGTCCCTGTTAGATACAGGCAAACATTTTTTCCCTCATTGCCAGTTACAGTGAACAATTCTTCCTCAGAGACCCATGGACACCCCCACAGTGTCTCCTCACCTTTGGAACGGACATTCTCCGTGCCCCTGCCCAGGAAGGCCCCTCTCAATAGTGCTAGCACCCCGGTCCTTGAAGACTTTCCTCAGAATGACGACGAAAAGGAGAGGATATTGCGGAGGCGCTCCAGGGTCCTGGACCTGCAGTTCAGTGCAGACTCGCCTCACCTGTTGGCCTCCCCCTCCAGGTGAGTGCATGCCTGAGTGGGTTCTCTTGGGTGGCCCTTGTGGTGGCTGTGCAGGTCCCAGTGTCTCCACAGTACTTGTGGGTTCTGGATTGTGGAAAGTTACAGTGTCATGGATGACAAAAAAACAAACAAAAAAACAGTTTCTGGTTTTGTTTTCCCTTTAGGAGTATTGACCTTTCAGCTACAATCCCGAAGTTCTCTAACACACAGATTACAGAACATTACTCCACTTGTATCAAACTATCCACTGAGAATGTGAGTATTATCTGGTTTATCACTGAAGATTTTGTGATTACACAGGTCTAGCTTGGTTGATTGCGTGGAGAATGCATGATCATTGTTTTGTTCTCCAGCATCTTCCTAGTGCTGGCATTTCTCACTGTGGTTTTACTGTCTCCTGTGGGCCTTGGTGCTCCTCCTGCAGGTGGCCTGCTGCTGCAGTTTCTCTGGAGAGGCAGCCTGGCTTAGGGGTGAATGGGGAGCCCTCTGAGCTAACAGTGAGTCCTGGGGCCAGCTGCTAATCACTCTGCTGCAGTCTCCTCCTTTGTTCAGTGGAAATGAGAATTGCACCTGCCTTTGAGTGGATCTGAGCCTGATTGGGCCCCTTGAATAGGAGGGCCTCAGGAAGCGAGTGCTCTCGCTCTTCAGCCCCCAAGAGGGGGAGGGGTGTGTGTGAATTGGTTGTGTTGTCAAGTATTTGTAGAATTGAGATCCATGGCAAGATGTGGGTTTTCCTGTGTGAAAACTTAGTTTCCTGTGTTCAGAGTAGAATTATTTATATGAGCTTACTCTATGAACAACAAATCTTTCTTCAATTTTCTGTTTTCAGAAAATCACTACCAAGAATGCTTTTGGCTTGCACTTGATTGATTTTATGTCAGAGATCCTTAAACAGAAGGATACGGAGCCAACCAACTTTAAAGTAAGAAGGATGTGCGCTTTTCTCACGTCTGAGTGAATGGTGGTCATTCTGTTGCTTAATATAGCAGTGAGTTCTGCAAGTACACAGAAGCCTTCCCGATTAGACACAACAGTGGGGACTTTGCTTTCTGTCCTCAACTCATGAAGTGCAGAGAAGGCAGATGTGTTTATTCCTATGAGTCTGGGGGGCATCTCTGTCATTTTTTTCACAGGGAAGGTAAACATTTTATGAAACTTGCCAGGTTTTGCCTATTTAGAATGCTCTTCTCTGCTTCTTCACAAACATAGCTCTGCTTGTTTGGCTAGGTAGCTGCTGGCACCCTGGATGCCAGCACCAAGATCTATGCTGTGCGTGTGGATGCTGTCCATGCTGATGTGTACAGAGTCCTTGGGGGACTGGGCAAAGATGCACCATCTCCAGAAGAAGTGGAAGGTCACAGTGCAGGTGTGTGGGTTAGGATCTGGACTTAAGGGGCTTCTTTTATGGTATACCAGGTAATTATTTAAGTGACATATTGGAATGAAGTTGGAAGAAATTGATTATCTCATTTTACTGAAGACATAGACATTTGCAGAAGAATATATGGACTTGCATGAGAAGATCACAGAAAAATGTAGCTTTCTTTGTTTTGTAGATAATGTACCACCAGGGATAATTATTTCATCCCCAGCATCTCTTCTTACTGCTGGTGTTTTTGGGATCATTTTGCTTTTTCTTATGGGCCTTGAGTGCTCCCTCCAAGTGGCCTGCTTTGGTTGCACTGAGGTTATTTTTCTTTGTAAAAGAGGACCATCTAAAAGCTTTTAGATTTTCCTTAGGCAAAGCTAAGTAAACATCACCAGTTAGGAAGCTTCTCATTGGGCATCTTTGGAATTGACTTGTATTAGAAACCACATACTTAAATCTGGAAATTCAGTTTTTCCATCAGCTGCAGATTAGATGTTGTTGCTTTGAGAGAATTTCATGTTTAGATTATGAGCACTTGTTAGGGTTTTGAAGAACTTGAATTCATTAGTTTAGTTACAGGCTACAAGCAGTTCTTGTGGTACACAGTCTTCTTCCTTCTTTCAGATGGAAGTGCTACCGAAACAGGAACAACCAAAAAGGCTCCGAAGCCAAAGAAGAAGCATTCATACAAGACCATTGAGCAGAACATAGACAACCTCAATGCCTCCAAAGCAGATCGAAAGTGTGAGGTGAGGAAGTGTCTGAGTGTTGTGTCTGACTCATTCAGCACTTGGGGCTGAAACCTGTTGGTCTGTGCTGGTTTAAGCCTCAGGGAAGTGAAATATTTAGCTGGTGTCTCTGCATTATCATCCCTTAGCTTTATAATGCATACTGAAGGTGGCAAGCCTCTCAGTAGCTCAGAATGATTGAGAAGAAAGGGGACTGATTGATAAAAAATTAATTTTATTTCTGAGTTTGTGCATTGGTGGTGACAATAGCTGACATTTATTGTGCACACCCTGGGTGCTGTGTTCCTCCCTAAGCCTGTCCTCACAACATCCATATTCACACTTAGAGAAGGGGTAGCTGAGGCACCAGGCTTTTCAGTAGTAGGCCCCAGAGGGTGGGAGAGCTGTGGTGGGAGAGCTAGGCGCTGAAGCTCAGTGTCTCCAAATGGCCTTGCTATTTAGTAAATCCTAAGGAACATGCTTAAAGAAATAGTGTTGGAGGACATATTTGTAATTAGAACCATTAATTTAAACAAATGGTGTTTCAAAGAAGCTGTTGTTGAAATATTGCTATTACCAATGTTGTTTCAGGCCTGGGAGCATAACTTAGCATGTGTGGCACCCTGAGTTTGGTGCCCACCACTGCAAACAAAACAAAACAAACAAAAACACCAACGTTTTTGTTTCAGTGATATTCTTACATATGTTATCTTTGTACCTTTGTGAGTATATCTTTAAGAAAATTCTGAAATATCTGATTTCATTTGTCCTCAAAATTGGTTACTTTCCCACCAGCAGTGGACTGGATTACTTCTTTCTCTTACCGCCACATAAATGATAGTTCAGGTTACAAGACTGGAAAAGGGCTGAACTCTGGGCTACCTTGATCTCAGGAGTTCTTTTTTTCAGGGGGCGGTGGGTACTGGGGCTTGAACTCAGGGACACTTGACCATTGAGCCACGTCTCCAGTCCTAGTTTGTATTTTATTTATAGACAGGGCCTTGCTGAGTTGCTTAGCACCTTGCTTTTGTTGAGGCTGGCTTTGAACTTGTGATCCTCCTGCCTCAGCCTCCTGAGCTGCTGGGATCTTAGGAGTTCTGAGAGCTAGAGAAATACCTAGTAGGTAGGAGGATAACCAAGAGTGTGGTCTCCAAATGAGAAAGTGTTTCACTTCAGGGAACGTGGGCAGATAATCATCCCTGTCACAGTGACTGAGCCCACTGGTGAGCCTCAGAGGGGTCCTCTACCAAAGGGTGCTACATACCAGGCTGGTGTCTCTTGAGTTTGTGGAGGAGGCACTGGGACCCAGGACCCAAACCTCTGAGGAGGGCATTGCCGGCCTGTGCTGGGAGCTCTGAGGGGCACACAGTAGGCTCTCTGAGTCTGAGAGAAACTGCAGATTGGACTCAGCTGCTGCTGTGCATGGTCAGGACCTGCTACAGTCTAGCCAAACAGCACTACTGGCACATCAGGTGAACAGGGCACCTTCCTCTCCCCTCCACAAGACCTGCAGTCTTCCTCTAGCGCCCCCTGTTGGTAGAGCCTGACAGCTGCTGGCAAAGCTCAAATGTCCCAAGCCCTGCATGAAAGAAGAGGAGAAAAGGTAGGTGGGAGCTGAGAGGCAGTAATAGTTTAATAACTGTACACACATTGGCATCTTGAGGTCAGATGCCCCAGAGAGAGGGGGAGCATGTGAGCGTTTGTGAAATGCTATCCACTGGGGAATTGAGGTGGAAGTCATGCAGATTGATGTTACTGTTTTGTCAGTGTTATTACAGCCAAACAAACAGGAGGAGAGGAAGGAAGCACTGAATGTGGGTGGTGGTTTTGAAGTGTCTTGCTGCAAATTGGAGCAGAATAATGGGATGACCCACGGGAGAAAAGCAGGGTCGAGAGTTTTTTTTTTTTTTTACATGGATGAGTTAGGCCAAGTGCAGTGGCACATGCCTATAATTGCAGTGGCTCAGGAGACTGAGGAAGAGGATTGCAAGTTCATTGCCAGTTCCATCAACTTAGGGAGGCCCTAAGCAACTTAGCAAGACCCTGTCTCTAAATAAAAAATAAAAAGTACTGGGGATATTTCTGTTGAGAGGAGCAGTAGAACCTTGTGACCAGCTCAGCTGTCACAGGCTTTCTGAACCAACAGAATTTGTTGGGATAGCATTCTATTGCACTGGGCATTTTAGAAGTAACGGTTAGAAGTGGCGACTGGTGGCTATGTATCCAGGTGTCCTGTGCAAGAACATGTCGACATGTGTGTGCCTGTCACCACGTGTGGTCATCTGCCTCTGGGTGCACAGCTAATACTTGGGTGTCCCCATTCTCGTTTTCAGGTCGATCCCATGTTTCAGAAGACAGCAGCCTCCTTTGATGAGTGTAGCACCACGGGGGTATTTCTCTCCACCCTCCACTGCTGCGACTACAGGAGTGAGCTACTTTTTCCTTCTGACATCCAGACCCTCTCCACTGCAGAACCTGTCGAGTTGCCAGATTTAGGATGGGTAGAAATGACAGACCTAAAAGGTAATTGCAAAGTGTGCCTTTCCCCAGGGCCTCAGCCTTCACAGGAACTTCTCCACAGTGGAGCTGAGAGAGCCTGCAACACTCTTATGTTGCTTCCTTATGGTACTGGAAGGTTCCTCTGTGATGCCAAATTGGGGTCCTTTAGGCAGTGCCTGATGACCCACTCACTTTTCCCCTCTGCAGTATAGAGTTTGAACAGTAACTGATGCCACTTTGTTCCCTATGCCCATACCCCAGGGCCCATGGTCACAGGCTCATCCTGGAGTGTGACAGTTAGAACTTAAGAAGGGGGCTTAAAGAGTACTCGGTCTAGTCAGAGAGGTCTTGTTCTCTTTTACTGTTAGTCCAGGGGTCCTAAGGAGAAGAGGGTGTTGCAAATTGTTTTCAGACCCTGTGGCAGTATAAGAACTGACCTGTGCTATCACACTGACTTGGCAAAGGTTTAACACCTCTCCCCTCCTCCCCGGCCCAGGGGATCTCCTGCAGACATAGTAATGGGGAGCAGACTGCAGGCCAGGCCTGTACTGGTTTCCACAGGTTGAATGCAGTTGGTCCTCCCTGTCTAGGAAGGGCTTTGCAGCTGGCTTAGCATCTATTCTTGTTCTTTCTATTCTTTGCCTAGATTTTGCTTAGTATAACTGTTTTAGACCAACAATCTCTTTTCCTCATTTATGCTCTCAGCAGGGGCTGTGGTCCTCTGGGGTAGGTCTTCTATAACTAGTTTAGCAGAGGACTAAAAATAAATACCATTACATGATTGTTCATGTACTTACTATGTTTTCAAGAGGAAGGGTATTTGGTTTCCCAACTGTGGCATAGGGCACTGAGCTCGTTTCATAACCAGACATCTGTGCTCCAGGTTTCTCCTCCAGCATTTGACTAACTCTGGAATGCAGTGTAGCCTGACCCTGGTGTGACCTGTGCACCTGCTCACTCGCTCCATGGAGTTCGGATCCCCCCAGAGGTTGGCAGCCAGCCAGCACTGGCACTCTGGCCTTTGAGGGGCAGCAGTGAGGTGACTGCCTCATCCTGCTTTGCCACTCTTGTCTTTCTGAAGGGACTGAATAATGTGCTTGACCCCCCTCTAATCCTGATCTCCATGTCCTCTCCAGCGCCCCTGCAGCAGTGCGTGGAGGATGGCCAGCTCTGCCCTTCCCTGGCTGGGTTCCAGTTCACGAAGTGGGACAGGGAGACGCATAATGAGGTGTGATCAGCTCTTGGACTTGGAGGGCCCCAGGCATTTCTCCAGCACTTGTGGTTTCATTTAGATGACCCAGGATTAGTTCTGCCCGGTGGGAACCAAAACTGTGGCATCATTTTTATTTAGCAAGGAGTACAGAAAATATTTCCTTTGGCACTTCTCTAGGGAAGAAACTTGGGTGGGTCAGGGTGGGGCTGAGAACCCCAGTAGGACCTTGCTGCCGCAGAGTGAATTCCGGAATCAGCTGTACATCCCCTTGCTGCTCCCCTAGAATGTCTGCCATTCATGAATGAGCTCTTCTTACTAGATGTGCTTCTGGATGTGATTGTCCAGCAACCTCTGGGCTCTCAGGCGGCCGTCAGATTCAAAGCATTTCCTGCTCATTGGGGTTGAGTCCCTTGGCACAAAGCTTCCTGAGAAGTGGTCACGTGCACAGCTTCCTCTGTGTATTTTTAGCACAGCCCCCTTTAGCTTACTTACTACAACTTCCAAAGTAAATGGTCTCCATGGAAAACTGTTCTCTAAACATGCAGCTGATGGGAGCTGATTCCTGTTTTGTGTTTTTCAAAATGTGCCTGCAGCAGTGTGGCTTCGTCCTATTGCACAGTCTAAACTTCCTCAGCATTTCCCTCCTGTGGGAACACTGGCTCCCGGAGGCGGGGTGGGGCGTGCAGGGGGGAAGGCTGGAAGTGAGTTTGGGGGTGGGGCAAATTGGGGTGGCCAGAGGAATAAGGGGAGCTTGAGAACCCTCTTTTGTCCCTGCAGTCTGTGTCAGCCCTGGTGGACAAGTTTAAGAAGAATGATCAGGTGTTTGACATCAACGCTGAGGTGGAGGAGAGTGGCTGTGGGGACTTCCTTGATGGACCCCTAGAGGATGACTTTGATGCCAACGATGAACTTGAGCACACCTCAGCTGGGGACCACGAGGAGCTCCGGGTCTGGAAGGAGCCCTGTCAGGTGCAGAGCACCCAGTAAGGACCTCAGGGCGCCCAGAACGTTTCCAGGCCATGGCCATCCCTTCCTTGCAGGTCTCCTGTGGGGCATCTGATCTCTTACCTGATGGACTGGGCTGCTGTGCTGGGTTGTACACCTCACCTGAGCCACAGAACTGACTCGAGTCACACTTGGATTGTGGCGTGTGTGCCGGCCAAGCCGCTTTGCTTGTAAACTGACGTGTAGGGGTTTGTGAAGATTGGAATGCGGCATACAGTGCTGGAGAGCGTGCCGGGCTCTGGTGGCTGCTGCCTTGTGTCTGTCATTGCCACTTTCATTTTGGGAGCAGAGGGGTGCTTCCTTTCTTGCTGCTCCTCCGCTGGCTTTTGGTCATGTTGCTGTAGTCAGTGACAGGCAGAAGCAGGCATGTGTGTCGCTTACAGAAAAAGGTGGTGCCAGCCACAGGGCACACAGAGCAGGCTGGACAGTGCTTGGCTTCCAGTAGGTGACGGGCTAAGCAAGGCAAGAAGCATGCGTTGAGGGCAGAGGCAGGGAGAAGGGAGTTGGTAATCTGGAATGATTTTTTTATCGTCTTTGCGGTGCTGGGGATTGAACCCAGGGCCTTGTGCTTGTGAGGCAGACACTCTACCAACTGAGCTATATCCCCAGCCCGGTAATCTGGAATTTTGATTATCTGAATAAGCATCCTGAGATAAAATGGAGGACCTGGCTGGCCTTTATGTGCTTAACAGATGAGTCGGGTTCCGTTCTGAGTGTGCTCTGGAAGCAGCATCTCATAGCCCTTCAGGGTTGAGGGCTGCCGGAGATCCCAGAAGAGCCTGGAGAGACCCCAGGATTAGTAGGAATGGTCCCTCTGCTAATTCCTGTGTCCACACTGCAGCTTGTGAGTCTGGGGTCAGGGACAGCCAGACTGGGATATTTGGGTAACACCTCAGGGTCATTCAGTGATTTCCCTCCAGGGCAAACATTCCTTTAGGAGTGCTGCTTGGCTGTCTCCAGGGTGAATAGTTCCTTGTGGTCCTTTTGTCTGTCACTTTGGAAATGGTTAGATTGAAAATGTCTCTTAGAATCCAGGGAGAACTCTGGGGCTCAACATTGGGCATCTTGAGACCATCACCCATCTCAGTCTGTTGACCCTGTTCTCCTGACTTGTGGGATTAATTTAGCTGAGGTTTGCCTTGTTCCTGTCCTGTCTTCCCCAAGGTAAGAAGTGGTCTGCAGGTCGGTGGGACAAGTTCTTAATGTCATTGTCACATGTCAGAGAAAAGCTGTCTCATTTTCTGAATGGTGAGGCGACATCTGAGAGACTGATGGTAATGGAGGACTGCATGACTCCATATGTTTTTGGAGGGTGTTTCCTGCTGTGATTTGAACAGCTATCTCTTTTTCTCCCCATAGTTTCAAACAGCACCAAACCTTAGACTGCTGAGTGAATTGGAGCAGGAGGCTGTGACTCTGGTCTGGGTTTTTTTCTGTCCTTCAGTCCCCCCACCTCAGCCTTTCCCAGGAGCTCATCAGTGTTTGAACTGGACTAACCTTGAGCCTACCATGGAGAGCTGAGATGTGACAATGTCATTACCTTCTGAAGTCCTTTTACTTCTTATCCATAAAATGAGGGACTGGGACTAGATAATAGTCATATTGGATATGTCACTGCCTGGTGCATTATTTCACATCGTTTATATGGTAAATTAAATCCTCAGCCCTGTGATTAGGTCCTGTGATGCTCATTTTACAGATGAGGAAACAGACTCAGGGGTGATGTGATGGGGTGGAGCTGGTCATCACCCAACATATCAGGCCTGTCCCTGCTGCATATAGTGAGCTCTGGGTGGCAGGCTCCACTGCAGACCAGTGGACTGACTGAGAATCTCACTGGTAGAGGGGCCAGGCATTACATCACAAGACACCTCTCCAGGTGACTGTTGTACACCCAGGGTTCTGCAGTGTATGGGAGGTTTTCAAGGGCCTCCGGCTCAAGGTGCTGATTGGTGAACACCCCTGTCAGGTAGGATGTCCATGGGCGGCAACACTTTTTTTTTGGGAGGGGGAGGTGGGGATTGAACTCAGGGACACTCAGCCACTGAGCCACATCCCCAGCCCTATTTTATATTTTATTTAGAGACAGGGTCTCACTGAGTTGCTTAGGGCCTTGCTCAGTTGCTGAGGCTGGCTTTGAACTCGCAATCCTCCTGTCTCAGCCTCCCAAGTCACCGGGATTATAGGCATGCCGCCACTGGGCCTGGCAGCGGCAACACCTTGACAGTGCACGGGTCAGAAATAGAGCTGTCTGCACAGCCAGTGCTCAGGACTCGCCTGAGAATGTGCTGGGTGCCTGTGAGCAGCTCAGTGACTGCCTCTTCTGCAGATTGGTGCTGATTGGTCTCCAGCAGGCCCCTCTGTTGTACAGTGTGCTCTTAGAATGTGCCAGCGGCGGCTGCAGACCTTGCCGGTCCTGGTCCTTGGATCCAGAGCACAGCACACTGTACATTGAAAAGTGAGTGCTCTGCCAGGCTGGCTGCTGTGTACTGACCCTCTGGGACCAGACCAGGGCTGTAGGGAAGAAGGCCTCGATGTGGGAGGAGGAGGCAGAGAGAGTCTTCCCTGAGGGACTGGAGAAGTTCAGAGGGGCAGGCCTTGAGAAGTGGGTAGACTGTGGACACCGTCAGTTGCGGCATGACTAAGTCAGGCAGCAGGGTGCCTGCCACACGGCTGTGTGATGAAGGAGTCATTGAGTGACTTGAGTCTAGGAAGCCCAGGGCTTCTACAGCCTTGTTCCAGACCCTCAGGAAGGGAAGGAACCAAGCTCTCCATAACCTTTGCCTGTAAATGCCCAACACCAAAACTAGCAGCAGGATGTCCAGGGGATGCACCTGAAGCCTGCAGCACATTTGTTATTTCATGGCATAAGCTAAGAATCAGGTCTGTGGCAGCACAAGGTCTTATGCTAGAAATCCTTTTTTTTTTTTTTTTTTTTTTTTGGTACTAGGGCTTGAACCCAGTACACTTTACTACTGAAGCTTATCCCCAGCCCTTTAAAATTTTTGATTTTGAGATGGTGTCTCATTCAGTTGCATAGGGTCTTACCATGTTGTTGAGGCTGGTCTTGAACTTGCAATCCTCCTGCCTCAGCCTTCCTAGTCACTGGGATTTTAGGTGTGGGCACTGCACCCAGCAAGTGTATTTTAATTGTTTTAGTTAAGTTTTAAATGCATGATAAATGTGTGAATACAGTTTCCTATTTTTTTTTTTAAAGATTCTGAATATAAAGCTAAAGTTCACTTAAAACTTTAATTTACATACTCTTCAGGGCTTATTCTAAAAGGGACCCAAACATGAGTCATGTCATGCTAGTGTGAGACCACTCTGTCTGAAGCCTCCTGGCTGCTAGTATCCTCAGAGGGCAGTACAGCAGCACTGAATGCTTCCCGGCACCCCAGAGCCCTTGAGCTCCCTCACAATTAGTCCTCTTAGAAGATAAAAAACCAAACCAAACCAAACTGCCAGGGCTGGCAGGACACAGGCACATCCCATACAGCCAAGAGTAAAGCCACATGAACTAACAGGTTATGAAGTGGGCCCCCAAAGCTTTTGGGGGGCAAAAATAAATTGGAATAGCATCATTTTCACTGTGAGTAGGAGCCACAGCAGTTCCTCCTGGAGTCTTGGTTAATGGTGAAAAAAACAAATGCTTGTCATCTTACATGGCAAGGCTTGTGTATGCAAAGACCCCGAGGCAGGTTCGGCCAGCATGTCAGCTCCCAAATCTGACATTATGCTTATATAGAAACCTGATTTCTTTGTACTTCTTTGTGATAATCTCTCAAATGAGTAGATTAGCATTTTTGAAGTTCTTGGAACATTCAGAGTACTCATATAGATATAAATATATTGTTCTCAAAGTAAGAGAAGCAAAAGCACTTAAGAAGTGAAAATTAAGGGATTGTTAATGACAAAGTATTTATATCGGACTTACCCTTAGAAACAGTCATTTGCAGAAAAGTGGGGAGATTGTATCTCCAAGCACCTGCTTCTCTGTATGTAAATACATGGTTGTATTATGTGTGATATACTTGTGCAAACATGATTTCATGTGCATTATAGGGAAGAAATAATCTCCCTTGGGGATGGAGACATTCGCACCATGTGCCCTCTTCTCTCCATGAAACCTGGAGAATATTCCTATTTCAGTCCCCGGACTATGAAGATGTGGGCTGGCCCAGATCACTGGCGCTTTAGGCCTCGACCGAAACGTACGTATTCCTAGGTGGAACTTTAAGGCGAGAAGCAGAGTAGATGACAGCTGCTTGATATTAGCCAAGGAAAGGAAATGCCAAGTGCTGTCCTCTTCGGCCTCCCAACAGAGATATACAGATGAGCCAGCCTCCTGGCTGTGGTCAGGAGGGATGGCCTGGCCTGGGATGAAGGATCAGTTGAAACTGGGACTCCATGGGGAAAGTGATACCCTGATCAGGAGAGCCGGGCTCAGGATGTCACACTGCTTGCTGGTGTTAGCATGACTGCACACAGCGGGGATGACCACTGGGCCCTGTGCAGCCCTTGGAGGCCTGCCAGCTTTATGTGTTTGGCCTTCTGAATTTGAAAGAACTTAGCAATTATTTTTGATATGTTAACCAAAACACAAATTCTAAGTTTAGGATAGAAATGAACTGTGTGATTGAGCATTCTGACTACAGTTGTGATGTCATTTGCAGATGCTATCATGTGGTCGATAAGACTATCAGTAAAGTTTGTGAGATGAAATAATTTAGGCCGTAGGTGCACAGCATTGACGTCTGTGTTTTCTGTAGAAGATGCTGTTTCCCAGTCAGAGAACAAGAAGAAGAGTTCAAAGAAAGATTTCGAAATGGACTTCGATGATGATACTGATTTTGATGTATACTTTCGAAAAACAAAGGTTTGTGCTGGATTTGCTAGCATTTGTGCTTCCTTAAATTACTTTTTGCACTCCTCTTTCTGTTTTAGATGTGATTTTGAAAATTTAGTGTAAATTTAACTGTTAAATAGTTTCATTCTCCCTCGTTCCTTGAAGGAACTGTTGAGAAATAGTCCTAAACTCAGTGGAAGAAAGAATTGAGTCTAGAGTAAAGAGAATAATGTCTAGCCAAACCACTCTTTATATAGAACCAGAGGCTCTCTGATGGTAGACTAATGCTGTCCCGCCCTTTCTAAGCTCCTTTCAGGAAAACCAAAAAGAAAGCCAGGCGTGGTGGTGCACGCCTGTAATCCAAGCAACTTGGGAGGCTGAGTCAGGAGGATCGCGAGTTCAAAGCCAGCCTCAGCAACTTAGCGAGGCCCTAAGCAACTCAGTGAGACCCTGTCTCTAAATAAAATACAAAATAGGGCTGGGGATGTGGCTCAGTGGCCGAGTGTCCCTGAGTTCAATCCCTGGTTCCAAAAAAAAAAGAAAACCAAAAAGAAGCTGGGTGTGGTAGTGCACTCGTGTAATCCCAGCAACTCCAGAGGCTGAGACAGGATGGCAAGTTCCAGGCCAGTCTCAGTGACTTAGCAAGACCCTGTTTCAAAGCGTAAAAGGATTGGGGATATAGCTGAATGGTAAAAGCACCCCTGAATTCAATCCCCAGTGCTAAAAAACAAAACAGAAACCACAAAAAGATATTTTAATTGTTGTATTAAAAATGCCCCAAAACACTATTATTATTTTTTAATTAATAGGCTGCTACTGTTCTGGCCAAGTCTACTTTGGAGAACCAGAACTGGAGAGCCACCACTCTTCCTACAGATTTCCACTACAAGATTGACACTCTGGTCCAGCTCCATCTCAAACCAGGCTTAAGGGTAAGACTGCCCTCGGCTCCTTCCAACCACAGTCAGCATCAAGCCTGCTGATGGCAGAGCAGTGGCTGGTGATGGGGTGGCGCTGTCAGGCTGGGCACTGCTGGGATGCCGGTGGGTGAGGCAGAGCTGGCAAGGAAGCTTGTAGGGGAGGTACACACCAAAGCCTGAAAACACCTGCCAGACTCGAGTGCTGGGCGCTGGAGCCTCCAGGCCAAAACAATGTGTGCAGTGAGCAACAGGAAGTCTTGCTGGGGTTCAGAAATTCTTGTTTCTTGATTGTGTCACGCTCTCGTTGAGGTTAGGATCCACACTGCAGATGCTTTGTGCAGTTTGCGTTGCATTGCTCATGGTCCAGGTGTAGAAGCACGGCCATGATGCCACGTGGGGCCATGTCCCTGGAAGTTCCCTAGTGTTGCACATTCTGCTTGGGCTACTCCTAAGACTGTTCCAAGGCCCCTTCTGGACCACCTGGGTTGTGCTCGGCTTTCTGTCTGCATCATTTGCCTGTGGCTTTTCTCATGGTGCTAGTGACAAACCATGCCCTGTGGTCAGGGAACCCAGCAGTGGCCATGTGAAGCTCCATTTCATTGGATGCTCTGCCCACCTGTATTCCTGGTTGTCCTATTCTAGTGGTGTCAGTAATACGAGAGGTTTCTAGTTTTCTTTATTTTACCTTTTGCTCCACAACCTTAGGGTTACATATACTATATAAATATATTTCCCTGAATTCACTGGCATCTCACATTCTGCTTTTACAGACCAACCATGATATTTTTTTCTTTCTGATCGCTATTGTCCACTCCACAGAAATGTTCTTATAGACACAGGGACAGGGTGGCGACAGTAGTGAGGCTTTGGGTGGTCAGCAGGCTCAGGTCCCAACAGCCACTCGCTGGGATTGTGAGGTTCAGTGAGGCTTGTGGATGAGTGGGAGTGGAGGCTGTGCCACTGAACAGGACCTCGTGTAGGAACCGCAGCCTGGCCATGAGCCACCTCCTCTCCCTCCAGCCCTTTCTATGAACCCTTTCAATAATGGACTAGGTGGGGATTTCGTATTCAGAGGGGAAAGTGGAGAGGGAAGTCATCATCTAGGGCCACTTTGGTGTTTGTTTTTCTCCATGTTTCGTATAGAAGAAAGAACTTGGGTTCCTGCTTATCTTTAGAAATCAATTTCCCTGGGGTCACAGGGTAGCAGGAGCTGGAGATCCCCCCTCCTTCCAACAGAGCCACACCAGGAAAAGTACTCTAAAGTCCTGGAAGCTTGGCAGGGATGGGCCAGCTGTGCCGAAGGGGAGGTGTTCTAAAAGGAGAAGGACTAGCAGTTGTGTCATTTGAGGGCCAGTGGAAGAAAGTGGGTGTTTCTTAACTCAGTAAATATTTGTCATTTAATATGATATTTGGATCATATAAGAACACTGAGTTTTGGGGTTTTTTCCAAAGATAGAATTGTACCAAAATATTCAGTGTGCTTTTGTAAACTGAACACACACCTCCAATGGCATTTCCCTCACCTGGGAGACATGCATCCCAGCTGAAAATCACTGGTGTAAGGACCAGTTGCTGGAGGGGCTGTGGTCAACAGGTATTTCAAAAAAAGGGGGCCCAGTTCTGTGAGGCTCTGGAAGGCTGAACAAAGTCCTGTGCATGCAGTTAGGGAAAGAGCTGGTTGCTTCTCCTTGTTGCTGTGTAGGGAGCGGGGTTGCTCTTCAGGGATGGGACAGGCTGCCTGTGAGTTAAGGTAGTGTATTTTCTCTCAGAATCATTCTTTCAGAACACTGTAGGCAGGGTTTCCAACTTTTGTTTTTAGTGAAGGACCCTTTTTTAAAAAAAAAAAAATCAGAAGTAGAGCTGTTCCAATTGGTTTGGAGGCTCTGAGCCCTGCAGCCCAGGCTGGCTGTGGCAGTTGAAAGTGGGTGAACTAGGGAACCTGTCAGGGCCCTCCTAGCTCTAAAACCATGGAATTCTAGGACATTGAGCATGGGAAGCAAACTTTATTTCTCCAACCTGGTTCATTAGCTGCTTTTCTAGGACTTGATTTTGAATTTGTTCTTTTTTAAATTTTAGTTACTAACGATGTCCCAGGGCCAGAAAGCAGAGACTGAGCACTATGAAGAAATTGAAGACTATGATTACAACAACCCTAATGACACCTCCAACTTTTGTCCTGGACTACAGGTGAAGGGGAGAACAACTCTGTCCTGCTTCTAAGTGGAGGGTGCTTTCTTCTTATCTCACCACCACTGCCCCTCCCCCACTTTTTTTCTGATGTTGCTGGGGATGGAACCAAGGGCCTCATGAGTGCTAGGCAGGCCCTCTGCCACTGAGCTACCCCCCAGCCCCTCTCCTTCCTTATGTTGGTGAGGGTTGCAGATCCTGACTTCAGTGTTCCAGGGTGGTTCTTGTAAAATGAAGTCCTATGTTGGCTGCATGCTGCAGGGGCACCACGGCCGTGCGATATTGAGGTCCTTTCAGCCCCTGCTCTGAAGGTTTTAGGCTGATAACAGACATGGCCCCAGCAGGGTTTGTGTGAGATAGGAAGGAGCTAGAGGTTTGTCTGGTGTGACCCGCTTCACTACCTCTCAGCTGGCCTGCTCTTGCTTAATACATGAGGAATCTGTTTCAGAGCTGTTTCTAAGCCCCCAACTGCTTCCACTAAACTTGAAGAGCTGTTTCCTTGTTCAGGATGCTGACAGCGATTACAAAGAGTCAGATGACTTATGTTCAGGACAAGTTGGGACCTTTGACCACACATCCGATCCCTGCTACACACCTAAGACATCACAAGAGAACGGTGACGCTTCTGAAGGCCAAGGAGTGAATATCACGACGTATGGGGAGTCAAATCTGGTAGCTGAGCCTCAGAAGGTGAGGTGAAGCAGTTGAGAAGTGCATTGTTTGTCTGAAATGTATTTAATTTGCTTCTTTCTATGAGTCACATCTGCCTGATGTTGATTTTTTTTTTTTTTTTTTTTTTTTTTTTTTT